>QNGE01002113.1:0-18067 GCA_008508345.1 Paragonimus westermani
GGATTTGGCGTCAATTTAAGGCGTACGTACACAAAGTCAATAGTTCCCAAGTATATCTGATAGGAACCAGACAAGAAATNCAGACAAGAAATGGTTTGGTGAATGAATAGCAGGCCAAATAAATTAAATTAATTAAAATTAGCCTCATGAGGCACTGAACAACACCGACACGCAAGATCCGCTAGGAAGGCTAAAGATTCAACCGTCCAGCTTACGGGCGATCTGGAAATGTGTAAGGCACAATTGACGCTCATAAGACGGAAAATCTGCAAACAAATAAGGACGGTCACGTACATGAAACGGACGGCAGGCACACTTCCTTATCCTATGTATAATGTCAACTCACATTTTTGCAAGTATTTTATGCATCGTGTAGCAAGCCGACCGGGGTCATCTCCAGTCATCTACATTATGTCTGTACGGAATGCTTACAACTACCATGTTTCGTTTTACAACTTATTTTTAAGCTATTGATGGTAACCAACTCCCGTTGGTAACCAATTACCGTGGCATTTTTGACCTAAAACCCACCTTCAATTAAGTTGATCGCAACACCCTCCGGAGCCGTCTCCTTCGTATAGAAGTCTCATGGGGATGCGTGAACACCTTAAGATGGTTGTTTCCATACTGCAAACAGAATGGGAGATTACGGTCAACCGCCTGAGGCTTTTGCCACTTTGAGGGGTATTTGCCATGCTTATGTGATACGCGTTTTGGTGTTCAACGAGATTTCAGAAAGTGCGCTAGAGGAGTTCCGTGGTTTCTGCCGGCACTAAACTGACCGATACAAAATTTGCAAACCACTTGCTTAGCTCTTCTGGTAGACGTAGAAAGAGCATGTTGAATAAGTTGAATACCGGTCTGTAAGGGATGCACTTCGTACCAGTACAGCCGAAAACTTCATTCTAGGACTGGGACGTTCCTGATCCCGCATTCCTGACTACGTGCGATCTGTGTAAAACTGTGGACCGTCTTACTTCCTTTCTTTCTCATTGGCCCACGTCGCCCCTGATGAAGATAGCAAAACTACGTGTTGTTTTCGACGTTCTTCGTCTTCTGTCACTTTAGAAGGAAATCCGGTTGTTGTTGATGATGATGTGCTATCCATTTTGCCTTATAGTCTGGGAACATGGTACGTGCGTGGTGAAGACACCAACGAATTCCGTGTGTTCATTTGTGTGTCTTTTCCAATTAGCCCGCTTAGAGTAGACTAAAAGTGTGGACAACGCTGTCACTCACCAGCACGTATTTTCAAGAACTTCGGATGCGTGATCAGTTAATCACACAATGTCGCATCCACATCGTTGCTACTTGTTCCGACCAACCCTAATTTGTGGGCTTTCGTTTACTTTTTATTGTGTTGGGAATTTCCTTGTGTAGTCCTCACCGTCAATGTTGTGGTGAGCCGTATCTCGAACCATCTGATCACTGTCATAACCGTTCTTATACGTCTGCTAAGCGTGGCCGATAGTTGGTACTCTATTCGTCGATGTACATCTATTGTCATTATTCACCTCATTTTTGTTTATACAAGTGTGCTTACCTGCACACGTGCATTTTCGGTTTTGAGCTGTACTCTAGGGTGCTAAGTTCATACGGTCGTTTATCCTGACAGTACACGAAGTAGCAGATTAGTAGTTGAGTGCAACTGCACGTAGCGGTTTGGTTTCTGAGTCGTGGCGAGAACACTGCACACGAACACAGTATAGATTCCCTGACCACCATGCAAGTGTTGTTCCGAAGGTAGAAGTGACAGATTAGCGAACGCGTTGCCTGCTTCCATAATCGTCAGAGGCAGTTTGTCAGCAATAGTACGGGCTGATGAGGTGACAGTACTCAGGTAAATGGGGCTTTTGATAATCTCAACCCTCCTCCCGCTTGGAGCATTAAGCACAAGGTCAAGGGAAACCCGATTTTGTAAAAACACTACACTTTGCAGGTGTATAGTACACAACCTGCGGATCACCGATGGTATTTAACATATTCGGCACGTCTGCGTGCTACTTTCAGAAGAACTAATCAGAACGCTGTCACCCGCGTGCTCGCAAGCGGACAGTGTACGACGTAGCAAATGTTCTACTCTGGAACCCTCGAAGCCCGTCGACCCTCTGTTTAGAGTGGTACTTTTTGCGTAGTTAGAGCGGAAAGTTGAACACTCTCGTCGAACGCTACCTGGGGTAAGGATCGCCCTGAACAGTTGCTCTTGAGTGCACATTCTACATCTAGAGCAGGCATACAGCGACCTCAACAACTTGGTATGCTTCTCCTCTCTGCGATGAAGGTAGACCCAGTGTCGACCACTCTAGTTAAAACTGCTTTTAAATGCTAAAATACCGCGGCCTCTGATGAAAGAAATGGTCGATAATTCAGTCTCTCTCGAAAATTGAAAGTACAATCGATATATCCATAAACGCGTCTGAAACCTGCTTGTCCGTCTCGTAGACGGCTGTCTCTGCGTTTCAGAAGATTCTGCATTATGAGACCCTTGGGTGACCTTAATGGGACGGATACTAATGATCTTTGTATTGTGTTCCCACACGTGGTGGAAACGATTATCGGTAGGCCTAGATGAAGAAATACTAATTCAGTCTTCCAAATAATACGAAGGAATGTGGGTAGCTCACACAACTAACTCTTACCAGTGCATTCGAAGAGCTACCGAGGGGAGGTCTTGACCCGGAGCTGTTTCACGCTTCAACAATTTAAGCTCAAAAAGCCACGACGGGAGGTCGTCGAAAATGTTGTAACCAATCTGACTGTCTCCGTCGTCCGTGGCAGAGTGGACTGGACCAGGACAGTAGAATCTTTCCTTAAGATGCTTAGACTATGTGCCAGGTCGACGCATCAAACTGTAAGGTCGTTCGCTATCGTTCTCGCACGTAGCCTTACTAACTCCTCATGGAAGGCTAACGCAATTGTGGATCAAGCACTCAATTATTTCCTGATGAAAATGCATCCTCGATCTCTATGGTTGGTTTCGGTAAGTAAGCCCTAGGTAGGTCCATAAATAAACTTTTCGTTCGATTGCATTTCAGTTCACGGTGGTTTTCGCTATATTTGGAAACAGGTCAGTCCATGTGTTTAAAAGCTGTATCTGTGATGCTTTTCAAAGCAAACCCGTGCGCAATTGGTTTGTATGGCTGTTGGTATTTCTGACCGGTGCTAGTTCAGATCTCCCCACTGTTGTTCCCCAAACAGTTTGACTGTTGGCGCTGTTCGTCAGGCGTTTCGTATACCTTCGTCGTTCCAATTCCAGCAGACCGTTCATGCCTGCAATCAGATAACCGCCAAGCCAGTGTGCACGAACACCGGTATGGTCTGAATCAAGACGATTAATGAATACCGACGAATAAAATTTAATTGAGTGCCGCACTCAGTAGCTGACGACAGTGAGATTGAATCACATCCAGGACTGGGTCGCACGGAGTGGTTAACTCGTGACGCATCACCGAAATTCCTGCTGTATAAAACCCGTGAGATGCGCATAACTGTAACGGCTGACCTCCATTCTCACAGTCGCATCCGGATACTGGAAACATTTGGCTGCTTCTTTTCTGAAATAAGATGATCAAAGTGTGCGTTTATCTGACCAACAGGTACAATGATGTCTGACTGTTTATTTTGTCTCAAACAATGAAAGAGGGCATTATAGGCGTTCTTGACGGTGTTTGAACAGTTGTCTGCAGGAGAAGTCGCGGATGTGGTAAACGAACAACATCTTTCTGGACTTTGCCGATAGACGTTGACCGAAGTACTAATGCTGACGTCACACGACTAACACAGAACCCAGGCCTGATTGCCATATCAAGATATCGGAAGAGTTCAGGTGTAAAATGGCGCTAAATTTTAGAAGTGAAACCATAGACTTAACCCCAGATTTGTTTCAGTGCCACTGCATAATGTGGGGGGTAATCCGAAGGGACTCGCCTGAAGTGATCCGCTTCTTTTGATGACACGAGGTGTTTGGAAAGTAATAGTGAATTCAGCAAAAATTCTGGGGGTGACCTTAAAGTAAAGTTCTGTATTCAGTCTATACCGAGCAGATCAATGCCTGCCGTTTTAATTGTTCGGGTCACACATGTTTGGGGTATTCGGTTGCTCAAGACACTAGAGACTAATTGGAGACGTACTCCGAACACAGGAACTGAGTTTCATTGAACCTCAACACAACGGTTTAAATTCCAGGATAAGCTCCAGTTGAACCTATCATTAGAGAGTAACTAAGGCAAAAATTAATATGACGAATTCCATGCGACGGACACCTTATCAATGAAATCACGAACACCATCTTCCACCTACCTGCTGGGATCTCTGTCAATGGCGAATAGCGTGGCCTTACTGGATAGCATGGGAATCAGCTGCAGAGTTTTGTTACCAGGTGCAGCACACGCGTCTATAACGTCGCCGTCCGGGTTGGATAGCAGAATTTCAGTAGGGATACAGCTAGCCTGTGACGTTTAAAATGAAGGCATATAGTAAGTCAATAGTAGTGAACAACCGGAGAATTGAATTGGCCATGATGCAAATTATGGTGCGGTTTCGATGAGCAATGCTAATGATTAGGCTCAACAACGCTGTATCTCACTTAACCAATCGCAATAAACAGACTATCTGACTGAGAAAGATATACTCCATTGGCAGCACTCCAAACTCTGACGGCAGTCGTGGATTTATCCCATTAACGGTTCTCTGGCACGTATCTATCCAGGAAACGTGAGCGTTCTCCTGTAAGCGAGTAGGAAAGTTTGTAAATTACATGAAACGATGAATATCGTTTGATGAACTAAGGTTTTAAGTCACACACAGGGACCCCGGGTGCGGGTGTAGATTTCAACGCTCCGACAATGCAAAGGTTTCTGCCGTCTTACCTTTTCCTTGTGTTTAACCGAGACCTATAAGAGTACCTTTCCAGCGGTACCCAAGTCACAACTTCGGAGTACCTTCCCGTTGTCTTGCCCACACACTTACGCGTGCAAGGTCACACGTCAACTGCAACACAGCTTTTAATAGTATATGAAACTGAGTTTCAAGCTCTTTTCAAGACTACCTGAAATCTGCCTTACGCAGGGGTGATCTATCGATCCGCCGACTGATCGGCATCGCATTGGTCGATCGTCCCAGGGCCACTAAACTGGCACTGACAGTCCCACCTAACGGGCAACCTTGAGAACCCGTCAACCTGATCAGCAATTGATCAACGGCCTTTATCACGCCTACGACAAACGGGCCTTCCGATTGGCCAACATTTTGGGCAGCAAACTCGTCCGTCTGCCCCGTGCGATACCCTCCCAAATCATAGTGCAACGACGTCTACGGTCTGGTTTCTAGCCGGGTACGGCGACAGCAAGAACACGAACAAAATTCACAGTTTAGCGCCCACACTTCGGATTCAGTTAATGACAGTACGCACGTACTGTAATTGAGCTATTAACGCAAATCAAATCAATTTAAGCTCCCATAACACTCGCATACGTCATACTTAGTTATGGTCACCACAGTTCACTGAAAGTAAACGTCTTTGCATCTGATCGAAAAAAACCACTGCACTTCGTGCGTAAACTGTCGACAGATGCTGCGTTTTGAACCCAACCTTTCACGCCATATCTAAAAGGTGAACTGCTTTGTATGTATTTGAGTTATGGCTTGTTTACACCCCGTTAGTGTGGATGGACACCATCCACCTCTGGCTGCTAGTTTGCACTGGCTACGACCGCAAGGGCTCGAACTGATGCTCGTAATGCTCCTTGGTGCTCACCCTCAAACCGACATTCCACGACCGCTTTCGTCCTTGTTTGCACGCATCAGCTAGAGGTAGTCTGCAGAGGAGAACGAACTGACTACCTTTCGCGTTACGAGTCAACGCTCTTATCCGTTCGGTCACCAGTTCTATCAGCATGTACTTTAAGTCACCTTTAGATTTGTATGTCGTGCTGCTCCGCCTAATTGGTGTTTGTATCCGTGTGGCTAATTATCGGAAATCTGAGCAATTTTGTGTCCTTGGTTGTTAGTGGTGGACGGAGTACAGTGATCACCTAATCACTCATGTCTTTAAAGTGTGCGGTCTGTGACAAGGCGATCCGTAAGAATGATAGATGTCTAATTTGTCTTTTGTGTAAGACTCAAGTCCAATTAAACCATGGACTGGTTCCGTCCTCGGTCTACATTACTTTAGAAGGGAAATTCATTGAAAGTCTAAGATACGTACATCCTACCCGTACAGTTAGGATGACCTCGGAAGTGGGTTAGTGCATCACAACGCTTTTTACTCAGTAACCACTTGTCACCTTATCGAAGATGTGCGGCATATTCCATTCTGTCTTGACGACTTTGAAAACACAACTCCAAGCCGGAAAACAGGTACAAGGTCGATCAAAGTGAGTAAGCGATTGTCGCTTCTACAGCCGGGTGGCTAATATGCCTGCCAGTTGTTCTCTAATAACAGTCGATTAGAAAGAACACAGAAAAGGAAATTTTCAACATTTTCCTAACAGCTGGGGTCTCCTGAGAGTAGTGTGGTATTCGGAATCACGTTTAACTGTCGGCCTCGTATCTCTTCTTCGCGATTTCAGTTTTTCCATCACGAATGACGTTTTTTTTCACTTGTAATTTTTACAAATTACAATGGATGCATGAACGACTCTTCCTGTCAATTTCACTTTAAAAATAATACAGTTCTGAGCCACAATTGTAAAAAATCACGGCTTCGGTAGGAATCGAAGAAGCGACACAAAATACGTTCCCCAAGACGGCAAGCATTCTACCAGCTGAGCTATGAAGCCCCGCCGGGAAGCTGGGAAATTTCACATTCAGCCTCTATGATTCACTCATCCCACTGTTTCATATGTAATCCATCAAATAATCCACAGGATCGACTAAACTAATTGGTAATAGTTCCAAACATCAAAATAAACGAGGCAGTCTAAAACAATTTCGTTGAACCGCTTTATTTATCTTAATTTCAGGATCTGCGCAAGTTGTACGCTTTGGTTTGTAAGTCCCTGGACTCATACAGACTCTTGAGTGAAACTGTGGTGCACGCAAAATTCATTCATGTGCAAGCTGCAGAGCATCTGACTAGGGGTAGTTTATCAGCGGGCTCGACCGGGTGCAATCTTTGTACTCTGGCTGTACTCGCTCACGATTTGCTGTTGGGTTCCGGTCGTTCGAAACACCAATTACTAACGCGTCAACTTTATCAAGCGACCGCAGATCCTCGAGCGGTTCAAAAATTACGCCGGAGCTTCAGGGAAATTATGAACTTAGAAAGGGGTTCAGTTGATGGGAAGGCTTCCCAACCGTGTAAGTTCTTATCATCATGTTTATTACTTATTACGTTTGATAATTGATAATTAATGGAGGATTTAGTTGACGTAAATCGACCATCGCCCGCGTTTGATTACGCCTTCTGTATTCACATACCCGTTTTCGAATGGAAGCACTAGACTCCAGTTTCGCTGTTGTTAGAACTCGTCACTAGTACATATTCTTTCCACGACCTGTATTTGAACTTTCTCTCACGTCTTCACAAGAAAGTCCTGTTGAACAGTGTGTTAAGAAGTCTAACTGACTGTTGAAGTTGTGATCAAATGTGGGTGATGTTCAGTTTGTACCAACTAAATCCCCAATGATTATCGGTCGACGCTATATTGCTCAGCAGGTTTGATGAATGCTGCGGTTTGAACCCGATTGCGAACTCCTAATTATTGGGTCATTGCTTGGTGTTAACACGATATTTATTGTGTCTCCTATCGAGGCCACCGTGTGACCTGAACACTATTCACAAGCTGTTGTTGCCAAGTGTTCAGATGTGAGTTTGTTGGTGCCTTATGTGGGGCAATAGCTTGATGTTCACCACAGGTGTTTCATAAAAAAGTGGGCCGGAGTGTAACCCTTGGTTGTGTAAGGGATGTTCATTACTGACGAATTCTTATAAAACCGAAAGTCGAATTTGGCTCCTTTTCGAGGCAGTCTAGTTGAACATTCTGACCGAATGTGAAAGGTGCAGTCCAACATGAGCAGTGTTCGTTTTGTATTTGATGGTCTGTGATTGAAGACGTTTTGGTTCTTTCAACGGTTAATTCGACCGAATCGGTCAATTCTGCACGTTGTACGTACCATACGGACCATTTTCATTCTATAGCTTTTATTTGGGAGTACGGCCGATCACCGCCATCATTTGTTCTTATCTTCGCTTTACTTTTTTCATCGGTTCTGTAATTATGTTTTGAAATGTTGAAATATCACCACTTGCTCGAAAACCGTTCAATTCTCTGAGACGCTGTACTATTTTCATCGGCCTGCATTATTCGTACGGGTTATGTGTTTTCGTGTTTTAGTTCACTAAAATTGGTAACATCAGATGGCACCTCGCGAAAGAAACTACTTGAGATCAGTCTTTTGCTTTCCCTATTTCCACTCATTTATCTGTCTTCCATTGACCTACTGTGACTATTTTCAGGGTAGCGAACGCCATTGTTTGTAGATGCGCTTAATATATCTTCCTGATACGTTGTTTAGATTGCTCGCCATATAACTTTGAGCTTAGTACTCTGTTTGCGAACTTAAGTTTTCTCATCATTAAAAGCAGGACGTGTGGAATCAGAGCGTCCACCACATCCTCTTCTGTGCACGTCGTCTCGAAACTATTTTTCACGAAGTGTTCCAGAAGTTATTACATCATTTCCTCATAAAAACATGACTGCCCACATTCGAGTTTACCATCTTGCTATTTGTTCGCCGCCGTCAGAGTCCGGATAAGCTTATCAGTTGCACATTTCTGTTCAAATCTTGCACAGAACTCCAGCTGTCTTGTTTGTGAAGAGCAGACGCACCACAACCTAACGATCAAACAGATCAAATCGCTCGGAAACCACACGTCTCGTACCACCGCTTCATACCGGAACTCCTTGAGGTGGAGATGCTATGAAAGTATCATAATTCCAGCCCCACAAGAAACCAGTGAATCCGTATATGGACACGGCTTAAAGTACCAAAGTTTTGGTGTCGAAATCTTGTTCTTTAAGTCAGATTCACTTTAACACCAACACTCTGGAATCAAGGAGACGAGCTCAGTCCAAAGGAGAACGATGCCCTTTGTTGTCCGGACTATTCCAAACGTTGTGAGCCTAGGCAGGACTGTGAGTTGGAATCCACAGCCCCAAACTCCTGACTCTTGTAAAAGCGTGACCGTTAGATGCCAATATTCCCATTTGAGTTTATACCCCGTCCTGCGGACGGCTTCGGTGAAGTGAATGGCATAAAGGGAATGTAGTGCTTCTCCTTCATGTGAATCTTCAGACTGTTTTAGTTCTGACCGCGCCTACAACAGACTTTGGTGTAATGTAAAGTTATGGTCAAACAGACTTCTCGTATTATGAATCGTATGTCGCTTCCCTGGGTCTTCTTCGGCTGAGTTGTTGGATGACCTAGGGATTTTTAAGCTTTCCCCACTGCTCTATCATGGAGGCGTCAACGTCCCTACCGTTAGTTGAAGGGTGCAGGTTGTATCAGTAGTTCGGACCGTTCCTCCAGTCACCGTTCCCACTGGTCGTCAACAGGTCTTGTTTGTGCAGCGCCTGACGACTTCCACGCGGTCACAGTCCGGATAGCACTTCATGTTAGGTTTGGTGTTCATCGCACTACGGTTCCATGTTGGTCGCACAGATATTTTGCCTCCAGTGGACAGAGTGACCATGTTCTGCTGTACACCTGGTGGGCAGGAGGTGCGTCACCTGCACACTGTACTCTTGTCTGAGGGACTATCTGGTGCACTGTTTTAAAAGACGTGGAGGCAACGCAAACTTGCTAGTGAGACGTTAAAGCGATTCCGGTAGGTGCAAACTGATACAGTCTCAGAAATAACCTACATGCTGTCATGGGGAGGCTTGACCTCATGTCACTTAATCGTCCCCATGCCTAAGAGTCCCTGTGATTTGATGCTGAATTGCTTGCTGTCTTGAGGCGTAGACGCCGGCGATGGATGAACTACTGAATGAATCACGGTTTCTATGACCAGTGTCGGAGGACGTGAAATGTCTGGAATACCATGATACTTCAAAAGTGTCAGTAATATGAAAACGATCCGAATAGAACAACTAGGACTTCTTGTTTCTGCGTATCGGTTGTCTAGATAGGTTCTCTATTACAAGACTGTGCTTCCAGCGCATATGGTGTTAGCACACAGTGGAATGGCCTTCAATTGGCTTCTAGATGGGTTCATGACGAATTGCTGTTAGGTATAGTTCTCAGCACGACAGCCGGAGGCTTATTAGTAGACTGGTGTCCTGACAACAGTAGGCTGTGTGCCGTCCGCTTGGCAGATTCCACTAAGGCCAGGTTGAGCCAAAACGCTTTCGGAAATCTCTTCATTGTGTCTGCTTAAGCTTCAATTAACTATGGTGACGTCGGTGTCAGCGACTTATTTCACTCGGATCTGGCCGCTTTCCTTCGGTTGACACATGGTTCTGACATAGTTATTCTGGCCGGAGATATGAACGCCCAGGCCGGCCGCCTTGATAAGGATGGGTCTCCTTTAGATGGCAGGTTTGGCATGTTGCTGATGACGCCTTACTCTCACTTGCAGCTCGGTTGTTTGTTTGCAAGGTGTAGACACCTTGATGTTGAATGTTTGAATATAGACGTAATTATCCCCAGTAGTTAGGTGCCTTCCCGTCCCCTTCTTTTTTCCTTCTCTCTCTCCCTATACAGGGTTTGCTTTTTCTTCATGGTTGTGTGGCAGTTAAGCATTAGTGTGAACCACTGATGTATTGCTGTCTATGATGATGTTCGGGATCGTATCACACCGCTTGGATACTGGCGGGCTGTTATTGTAACTGTGCACTGAGCGTAAGCTATTTTCAGCCGGCGCTAGTTTTAAGCATGGTGTGCGTCGTTGTAATACTTGGCGTTCCTCTTCTCGGAATCAGGCCTGGTCTCAGATAGACCACATAGTTGTTAGTTGTGGGTGGTGGGGCTCCATTCAAGACTATTGGAGTACATACTTTGATTCTGACGACGCGTTGATGTGTTACCGCTTTGTCCTTACTTTTTCTGAGCAAAGATTTAATCAACAACATCGACTGGCTGTTGAGAAACTGGCGTTAAAGCACAACTATCAGACCACCGTAGAAAGCAAGCTGAACAGTTCTCACCCCGAAGATCCTAATAGCTGCCGGACAAAATCAAACAGGTTATTGATGAAGCAGGTACTGTATCATGCGACAGGGTAGTTCGTGGGTTGAACGAACAGTGGATCTCGGAGGAATTCTTGGAGTTGTTAGATGCCGGACTGAACGTTCATCTTGACAGTTCGTGTAGCAAGTTTAAGAGAGATATTCGTAGGAAGTTGAAGCGTGGCCTGCTTGCCGATGGTGAGGCATGACTAATGAAGAGAGTTAAGGGAATGGAAAACGCTTTTGCTTCAGAGAACACCGGCTGACTGTTCAAGCTTATCCGTGCTGTTTGTCCCAGGCGACTGCCTGCCAGTGAAGCTATCAGCGAGACAGATGGCACACTTGTTCATAATAAGTTTGGACGATTAGAGCTGTGAGTTAATTTAGCTGGTCTCCTGCTTCTACTGTGTTACTGTCACGAACTGGTAGACTTAGGACTACCCACTGAGACTGAGGTCCGCAATGGTTCTCGAACGCAATAGGGCTGCTGGCTCAGATGACTTCATGCCAGTACTTTTCAAGGAAAGTGGGGAGGCGTTAGTAGAGGCTTTGACACAGTTGTTTCAGCTTGTGTGGACGACGAAGACCATCTCTCCGTGCTGGGGGCATTCAATAATAGTTCCCATATTCAAAAAGGAAGTCATGGGCTCTTACGAAGACCATAAGGAGATTATCTTGACTCCAGTCACTACTAGGGGTTCTGGTATCTGTTGTACTCTGTCGACTAACTGTAGCTCGGGAAGCAAAAATTAGGGAAGAACACGCAGAGTTTCGCCTTGGGCGAGGTTACATTGATCCACTTTTCAATCTCCGCCAAATTCTGGAGTAGCATCCTGTGTTCGGCCGGCTAACGGCTATTGTGTTCCTCGACCGTAAGGGTGCGTTTGATTCAGTGGATCGATCTACACTTTTGTAGTCAATTGAACGCAAGGGTGTACCGACCAGGTATGTGAACATACTGTTGACGCTTTATTCCCATACCTCAGTTCAGGTTGGGGTTTACGATGAACTGTGTGAAAATTCCAGCAGCGCCATGGGCGACGTACGTCGAAGCTGTCCACTTTCACCGCTTCTGTTTGATTTTGTCATGGACGAAGTAATGGAGGACTGTCTGCGGTACTCACAAGTTGCCGGCGTGCACCTTCTACCTGGTAGAATTCTGACTGACTTTGATTATGCTGACGACAAGGTGTTGCTGTTTGACACTTTCCAAGCAGCGCAAGCAATGCTGCTAAGTACTTCGGAATGTGCTTTGCAGTCTCGAATTTCGAGGTGCTTCTGCAAGCTTGTTGTGGTTACGTGGATTTAATGTTGGATAATGGAGTTATGGAAGTTGTTGACCGGTTTGTGTTTTTGGGAAGCATCATCAGCGGTGGCGGCGGTGTAGGGAATGAACTAGAAACGCGTAAGTCTGGGGTGGTACTTGCCAATCTAGGACGCTTCTGGGGACAGAGGGTCACCTCTGAGGCTTAAGGTCCGTGTATGTAAGGTAGCAGTGAGGGCTGTATTGCTTTACGGCAGGGAATCACGGCCGCTCGGAGTTGAGAACGTGAGCCGTCTCCAGGTATTTGACTGTCGATTTTTGCGTTCGATCTCTCGCGTCGGGTGACATCGACGAGCAGTTAACGAAGTGATTAGGAAGCAGGTATGTGGTAGTGATTGTCAGTCGAGTTCTTCTGTTCAGTCCCGACATTTGCACGGACTTTTTTGGTTAGGCAAAATGGAAGTAAGTGCATTCGATGATACGAGGCAATGAAAGTCGTGATGAAGCTGTCCTGTTGATGACTGCTTGCTTTAATCCACATCTTGGTTGTTTGTTTGCAAGATGTAGGCACCTTGGTTTTGGATGTTTGAATGAAGACGTCGCTATGTTTTTAGTAGTTAGGTCCCTTCTCGTCCTCTTCTTCTCTTCCGGTACAAGGTTTGCTTTCTCCTTCATGGTTGTTTGGCAATTAAGCATCAGTGTGAAACACTGATGTATTGCTGTCCATGGCGGTGGTGCTGGTTATGAACTGGTTTGTAGCCTGTACTACACTGGAGAAATTTCGCATTTTCTCTTTACGCTAATTGGCTGAGAATGCCTACTTTCAGAGCAAATATTGTGGGGGAGGATAACACTGAAACTGTGAAACGAACCTCCTATGATGACTAGGAGGCCCTGGATATTTCTGGTGCGCAAGAAATTGTAAACCATTGGCTCTTGTCTTGCTGAAAATAACGGCGACGATCCGGTTCCTTTCTATGTATGTTGAATAATGTTAGATTTGATGTCACTTTTGCTATTGGCTATCCCCCGAATCTTATGCGTCTGTGCAAGCTAAGTTTTGACTTCTTTTGCCTGCACACCTTTACGGTCACCGTTAGCTCGCGGCAACATTTGCATGTCGTCGATATTATTCTGAATTTTGTCATCAAATTTCGCGTACACTCTGTTGCGTCGGTTGCGGGCGTAGTGTGATCACTTAATGGATAAGTGCTATTCTCTGCTAGGAGAAATATTACCATTCCACGCACTCGTTCTTTTTATTAGAAGCACTAGTTTGTGAAACTTGCGGAGTAGATAACTGTATTTAGTAATTCGATAACTGACAGTCGCAACTTTTGTCGTTTTAAGGATCTCATTAACTTTCACGTTATCGTGGTCTTCTGTTTTTCGCGGTCTCCAATTACTGTGTCTATAGGTCCTCGAGTAAATCTTCCTTGTTATGCCAGAGTGAATGGACTGCACAGTCATCTGGAGTTGATACGCCCGGAGTTGCTAGCCCAGGGTTACGAAGAGGTGCAATACGATCGTACAAAAATTTCCTATCGACGGTACGTTGTGTTGACCCACTGTTCTGTTAGTTACGGACTTGTCTTTTGACAAGGCACTTCACTTTCGCCTGTTTTGCTATGTTATTGTTGGGGGCACTGATTCTGCACACCTGAGATCTCGATCACGCCAGATATATCCGTTACAGTTTGTTTGGTTATCGTCAGGTCACTTATGGTTTGGTGTTTATTGTTTTTTTNAACCACTAGCATCAAAGTTAGTGGGCCGGCATAAGTATCGCAGTTATGCTCTCAGCTGTGTAATGAATTTGCACTATCTCTACTCCTGTAGGTTACATTCACTAGGATAACAATGTTGAGCTATTACCGTTAGGAACGCCGCTTAACTAGCCTAACGCTTGGTTGAATTCCGAAGGTCGGCTGGAATTTCCCGTCGACGCACTCTTCCACTTTGGCGTATGCTGTGCGGTTGTGCTCAAGGTGCTCTCACGTCCGGCTCCCTACCACCCCTTAATTGTTACGTTGAAGTCTGTTGCGAACGATTCATCGTTTTCTCTCTGCAACTTCCGTTTCACGGTAGCATAAGGTTGGGGAAACTCTGGGCGTACGAATTCAGGATCTAGCACTACAAGCCTCAATATTCTTTCATGAAACTGTGCGTTTAAAACTTTCATATGAATTGGAACCGTCTGCCGATTGGACCACGTGGTCCTTATTCAAGAGCCAATGAAAACACAGTCAAATGAGGCTCCGGATAGACATCGTTTAGCAAACTGGTGACTGTCAACGGACGAATCTCTTAGCGTGTCCTAGATTAGTAAGACCGTTCGGTATATATGGTTTGGCCACTCCGGACCGATACCTTTACTATTGACGTCCGCGTGTTAACTTGCTTTTTTGCACATGCCGACTTCTTTGCAGTCAACCACAGTCTGCGATGTATGCACAATCCGTTGAGCAACCCATTTTACGATGGTCTAGTCCAGCTCTTTTCGTTCGCAGAGTACAAGGGCTTTATCAGACCACACCAGTTAACTGGTCTGGTTGCTCCGCGTTGCTCCAACTCACGGACAATTGTCCGTGAGTTGGAGCAACGCACACGACCGCACTGTGCGCTCAACCCTTTTTGCCGAGATGAGCCAGGGGTCTGCCAAGCATTTGTCAGAAGATGGCATAGCAGGATTTGTGCTCTCAGTTGCCATTTTATACAGTTTGTGAAGGGTAAGCTGAGACAAAGTGGTCTTGGCTTTTATGGGCTGTGCTAGCTGCGTTTACGAATTTGCTTGATATACTCATCTGTTATGACAGACACAAATGACCTTGTATCCATGTGAGCGCTTCTCTGTGCATTTGCAAACCACCGTCCTCACAAGTGGTATATCATCCACGGGTGGCACACGTTGAAAGACAACTTTCCACGTGAGGTGCGACTTCACGCAGGCGGATCGAGATCTGAACGTTGGACTTCCGTTACTGGTCTATCTCTTAGGACCGTAAGAGTGGTCAAGATGACCAGGATACCGGAGGTCACCAATGACCCACTGCCTACCACACAGTCAAAAATCCTGTTACGGCCGACCTCGGAAGGATCGGCCTAGCGCACTTACTACCCTGAAGGGAGACACTATCGGACATACGGTTACACAGATACACATGTCTAGTCGGTGTCGTTTGTTTACTAGTGTTCTTCCGTTAAAGAACAGTGCAAGAATTGAGGCAGCTGATCGACTCAAAGTAGCCTAAGACCATTAGTGTAGCGGAGGCGTGATTAACCTCTCACCTTTGAGATCTTGGTTACTCTATCTTTCGTAATGATCGGTTGACCAACAGAGAGAAGCGTAGTGGTCTACGTCAGTGCTGAATTACGCGCAGTTCCATACAGATATCCGGCGATGCTTTCACTTATGGGTCTATTGGCAAATATTAGGACATCACTCATCATACGTTATTGTCGGCGTCATTTATCGTGGCCCGTAATCTCAGAAACGGATGAAAGACTGCACAGTTTCTTCACGCATGTAGTGGATCTAACCATTATGTACGGCTCAGGTACGAACATGAAGCAAAACTGATGGAAATAAAGTTAGCTGACTTGCAGTAGTTTGTGGAAATGCTTTGGTTTAGAGTTCCACCACACTGAGTGGTGATGTTTCCAAGAGATACAATTCGCCGTGCAGCTCCAAAGGAATTTCAAGTCCATAGCATAAACAATTGTGGAGACAGATACATCCAGGAATTCGCTAAAATGGATAGTTGATTCCGTCAGTTTTATCGCTTCAAAACTCAACACACAGACGAGACAGGGCGAAGAGAGAACACACGGCTCGCGATCTTCGAGATAAAGTTTTTTTTATTCGTGCGGTTTAAACACCAGGTGTACATGCAAACTTGAGGAAGGTTAAAGTGTGAAGAACAATGAAAACCGTGTAATATAAAATGCTTTGCAAACGCTACACGCCGTCGTTCTAGATGACCTCAGCCTC
The DNA here is from genome assembly GCA_008508345.1 of Paragonimus westermani. NCBI lineage: Eukaryota > Metazoa > Platyhelminthes > Trematoda > Plagiorchiida > Troglotrematidae > Paragonimus > Paragonimus westermani. Next base: position 16,427 of record QNGE01002113.1, read on the forward strand.
CTATGTGCAGGTGTCTCCGCTGGGCTATAGCTCACCAGTGCCGCGGCCACTGTGTCGTGCAGTAAGTCTGATTCACCGAACAAGTCAGCCAACCCACGAATCGAAGAGTAGATCGCAGACTATCTCAACTAGACATGGTGTTGACTACCGAACCCAACATGGTGGATATGATCGAAGTGTATGCGTCTTCGGGCGCAAACGAATACGTTATAAGCAGTTTTCGCTTGGTGTGTGCTGTCTTTATCAGCTGCTCTCTGGTGTCATTTCAATGTCATTTTAGACGAACCAGCTGTTGAAAGGTGCGAGAACGCCTATTTTAAGCTAGCTGGCCACGACATGGCGAATAAAGCACGGTAGTTGAACTTCTAGAGCGTATTATGCTATTTGAACATCGTGATGACTAGTTCAGTTTCACTGTACACTTCACACCCCGCTTGCAAATCGCCTTGGCTCAGGCCTTCAACCGAGCGTCCAATCATAGAGGAACGGGCCTTGCGGGATGCATTTCTTCTCAAGGGAGATGATGCCTCACACCTGGCATACAAACCTTGTAACCAATGCACAGCAGCCGTACGCGCCGACCAAAGGGTTCACTAAGTACCACTTGCGAGATTCGTTGCTGACTCTCCTAAAAGATTTTTTCGAGCAGATGGCTTCCCTGACCAGGACCTTCAGGATTCTCTACTCCTAATTCCAAGGCAACAGAAGTATTACGTGCTTAGCATGCACTTCTCTTTAGCAATTCAGCCGATACGGAACGGCGCGCCAGTAGTCCTTCGAACTAATTCCGTAACTTCACCCCGACTAATGTACGCGCCTAGTAACCCTTGCTACGCGTTGATAAGTTATCGAGGCTTGATGAGATAACATCACTCATGCTGAAAGGATGCGCAGATAAACTGGTGAAACTGTTTGCCCGCTTGTTCCAACGCATTTTCCTGTTTGTATTCCAGCCACTTGCCCCATCTACAAAAGCGGGGCGGAGCAAACGCTAGTAACTTTAGATCGATTGCTTTACTGTCAATCATGTCGAAAGTAATGAAGGGCACAGTAAAGGATTTGGTAAAAGACCACTTAATTCGCCAAAATGGATAGTTCATTCGGTAGACTTTATCAACACTCACTGTTGGCACCGGAGCGGCACCGTTTTAGAAACGGTCACTCATGCATGACCAAACTACTGTTTGCCGCTGGCTCTTGGGCAAAAGCTGCCGAATGACACCTCCAATTGATTCGGTGTTCTTAGATCTTATGGGGGCGTTCCATAAAGTCCACAGTATCCTGCTAGACAACTGGAATAATCTAGCCCTATGTTTATAATTCAAACAATACCTACCTATCAGACATAGAATCAGTGACGAGCGGTCTAAGCCATCCAGCGCCACAACTGGCGTGTCACAAGGCTCTGCAATGAGTCCTTCATTATTCTTAACCTACGTCAGCGACCTCCTAGGTGTCAGTAACTCTCCTGTTGTGATATATGCTGAAGCTTTGACAAGTTTTACACAGTAGTGAAGACAGAACACTTCCAAGTAGATTTGGATACTCTGCATGTATGGTCCTCGGAAAATCGATTGCTCTTCAACACGTCCAAGTCAAAGACTATGCACGTTCATTATTACGATATTGGAACATGGTTGG
>QNGE01002113.1:19492-38021 GCA_008508345.1 Paragonimus westermani
ACTTAGGCACCACTGTTACATCAGACCTCTCCCATGGCACTAACGTTGTGCTGCTTGTGAAGAAAACCAGTAGCAGGCTAGCGGTTCTCAGTAGGGCTCTCACGAGTTTCTTAATCACATCCTTTTCACGCATTTATAGCGCACTGACAATACAACTACTGTAAGTCAAAGTTCAGGCATGTACTTCGTACTGGAAGAAACACGTAACTGTTCCAGAGGCTACCCAGAGGAGAGCCACTAACAGAGTTGAGGGTCTACTTTCCCTTCCATCTGAAGACCGTCTTTCAAAACTGGAACTATTTTCCATAGCCTACAGGGGTCTGAGAGCCGACCTTGTACTAACATACACACTGGTATGCTCTCCGAACCACCCGAACAAAAACCTTTTCGCAGTCGCTGATACGATGTCGCAGGAGCCACAACTACATATATTACACGTGGCAGCCTCTTGTAACCGACAAAGTTTTGCTGTTAACGTCTGTTAGACAATGAGTGCACTACGGCCGATGATTGTCCTGGCACCATCATTGGGTGAATTCAGGATGCAGCTAGACAAGCGGCCTATCTCAAGATAACCATTGACCATTTCCTTCTCTCCCCTTCTCTCATTTCCCCCTTCATTTTCCGTTCAGTCTTCCCCCTTTGGTTCCACTATTGTACAAGAAAATGCAGGAACCTCCCTAGGTGTTCGGGTTCTGCCAGTGGCTTCCACACAACACAATTTACATATTGTCCGCACTTCAACAATTCACCTGAACAGAGCAGACGCATCACAACCTAACTATCAAACAGATCAAATCGCTCGGAAACCACTCGTCTCGTACCACCGCTTCATACCGGAACTCCTTGAGGTGGAGATGCTATGAAAGTATCATAATTCCAGCCCCACAAGAAACCAGTGAATCCGTATATGGACACGGCTTAAAGTACCAAAGTTTTGGTGTCGAAATCTTGTTCTTTAAGTCAGATTCACTTTAACACCAACACTCTGGAATCAAGGAGACGAGCTCAGTCCAAAGGAGAACGATGCCCTTTGTTGTCCGGACTATTCCAAACGTTGTGAGCCTAGGCAGGACTGTGAGTTGGAATCCACAGCCCCAAACTCCTGACTCTTGTAAAAGCGTGACCGTTAGATGCCAATATTCCCATTTGAGTTTATACCCCGTCCTGCGGACGGCTTCGGTGAAGTGAATGGCATAAAGGGAATGTAGTGCTTCTCCTTCATGTGAATCTTCAGACTGTTTTAGTTCTGACCGCGCCTACAACAGACTTTGGTGTATGGAATCAAGGAGACGAGCTCAGTCCAAAGGAGAACGATGCCCTTTGTTGTCCGGACTATTCCAAACGTTGTGAGCCTAGGCAGGACTGTGAGTTGGAATCCACAGTCCCAAACTCCTGACTCTTGTAAAAGCGTGACCGTTAGATGCCAATATTCCCATTTGAGTTTATACCCCGTCCTGCGGACGGCTTCGGTGAAGTGAATGGCATAAAGGGAATGTAGTGCTTCTCCTTCATGTGAATCTTCAGACTGTTTTAGTTCTGACCGCGCCTACAACAGACTTTGGTGTAATGTAAAGTTATGGTCAAACAGACTTCTCGTATTATGAATCGTATGTCGCTTCCCTGGGTCTTCTTCGGCTGAGTTGTTGGATGACCTAGGGATTTTTAAGCTTTCCCCACTGCTCTATCATGGAGGCGTCAACGTCCCTACCGTTAGTTGAAGGGTGCAGGTTGTATCAGTAGTTCGGACCGTTCCTCCAGTCACCGTTCCCACTGGTCGTCAACAGGTCTTGTTTGTGCAGCGCCTGACGACTTCCACGCGGTCACAGTCCGGATAGCACTTCATGTTAGGTTTGGTGTTCATCGCACTACGGTTCCATGTTGGTCGCACAGATATTTTGCCTCCAGTGGACAGAGTGACCATGTTCTGCTGTACACCTGGTGGGCAGGAGGTGCGTCACCTGCACACTGTACTCTTGTCTGAGGGACTATCTGGTGCACTGTTTTAAAAGACGTGGAGGCAACGCAAACTTGCTAGTGAGACGTTAAAGCGATTCCGGTAGGTGCAAACTGATACAGTCTCAGAAATAACCTACATGCTGTCATGGGAAGGCTTGACCTCATGTCACTTAATCGTCCCCATGCCTAAGAGTCCCTGTGATTTGATGCTGAATTGCTTGCTGTCTTGAGGCGTAGACGCCGGCGATGGATGAACTACTGAATGAATCACGGTTTCTATGACCAGTGTCGGAGGACGTGAAATGTCTGGAATACCATGATACTTCAAAAGTGTCAGTAATATGAAAACGCTGTGAAATGGGCCACAATTCTAAGAGGGTTTATCTGCGTGGCTTTGTCGCACCGGAATCGGAAAGGTGACTATCGTCTACAGGTTTGTCGGTCCAGGTTACACGTATCCGTTGGTTTTGCGCTAGCTGACGATAGAGCTAGTCGTACTTTCGACGTTCCGGTTTCAGCTGTCCCTGAGAAAGAGCACGCTGTCGTATGGGTCAAAATTCATGTGAGGCAAATGCCCAATGGCTGTCATTTACTGACCGTTAAACTCAACTCGTGTGCTTGGTAATGTATTGGAGCGGCTGGTGATCCGTCGGTTCCAAGAGCCATATTAAGTTTCTCCCTGTGAGGTGGTATGGATTTCGGAGTGGGCGATTCTGTTTGACAAACTGTCCGTTTTCCAGAGAGGAATATGTAGAAACGGTAACTGGAGGCAAGAAGCCGGATATTGTATTTCCCGGCTTCTGCAAAGCATTCCACATGGTTCCACACAGTTGCATGCTTATTTAGTCAGAAGCGTACCCCATCAACTTGTTTATAATAGACTGTAGCAGACCGTTTTATGCAGATTGTTTTCGAACCGGATTAGTCAACATTTATCGGGCTGATTGCCCACCCTTAGTGATTTTTCACAAGGGTCGGTGCTCAAGCCCATGTTCGTAAGCCTCACCAACGATCTACTAAACCAGACACACTTGCCTGCCCCCGTCTTAACCGATTACATGAAAATACGGAAGATCATTACTCCAAATAAGAACGGCGAGCTATTACAAAAGGACGTGGACATGGTGTCAGATTAAACATTTCAGCGCTGCCTGCTTCTGCCTCCACAAAATTGCTCTTTCATGCATCCAAGAGACGCTGAGTATATCAGCGCGCATCACATCGGCGTACGCTTCTGAACACACTGTAGCAGCCAGTGAGTCATCTGGGTGCTGGTGTTTGGCACCCCACAGGCGCAGATTCACTCAACTCAGAACTCTGACAGGGCCAGAAAAGCGCATTAAACCGTTTGCCGACCATTTACCACGGTATTGAATGAAGTTTGTTACTTGACCCCGCTTCATGCTTGACGGGAGTACGGTTACGCGGTGGGTGCCTCCCTGCATGATAAGCAAGGTTGGTCAATCTGAAACGTACAGTAAACAGCCACGCGTATGGCTGTTGAGGTTTCTTCTGTGGCGAGTGGCTGTCCAGTTTAACCATGTATCACTAGTAAGTAGTTTGACAGCTGTTAATTTACAGGAGACCTTATCGTGAATAATCTGGGTTTTGACTGGATTCAAATCAAACAGCGTACCTGGGCGCTGCAAACGTGCGACCGATTGAGAAATCCTGTTAGTTGTGGTCGATCCCTTGATGCATTTGGTGGATTCCACGTGAGACAGTGGGATGAGTGTGTGATTGGGTCCAACTGTGAAATTTTCGAGCTCCCGACGTAGCATCGTGCTCAGCTGGTAGACTGCTTGTGTTTGGGCATGCTGCTTTTGTCGCTGGTTTGGATCCAGCAGAAGCCTAGATATTTTATAATCGTGTCTCTTCTAGGTAAGCATATGTCTTCAGCGTTGTTTGCAGTTCTGCGATGACCTCGTGGCCATACGTCCGGTTTTACGGCGCGATACAAGGAGGAAGTTCAGGGCAGACTTCGTTCTCAGAAATGGGAGCAGTTTCCGGGGCCACCCTTGTCACGATCCTCATAGAGCAACTAGGACTTCTTGTTTCTGCGTATCGGTTGTCTGGATAGGTCCTCTATGACACGACTGTGCTACCAGCGCAGATGGTGTTAGTACACAGTGGTATGACCTTCAATTGGCTTCTAGATGGGTTCATGACGAATTGCTGGTAGAAGGACATAACATCTTGCTTATCCCGATAACGTTAAAGAGGCTGACGCAGCCGGTGACCTCTGTCACTTGTCAATGAACAACAGAAAAGCAGTTGCGTTTGTTGGTCCATGTTGCGACACATTGGCTATCTCAACTTTCTCCCCACAAAAGCCGTCGGATGATAATGTTTGGTTGCGCGCACCCAGCTTACAACATAGCTGACCGATTGTTCAATTTATGTGACCAGCGTGATTAGCGAAAGCTCAACATGAATGACACACGTATATATATGATATGCGAACCCCAAACGGCCTAAATAGAACGATGTACATAACCCCTAAGGCTGACGTCCTGTGCAAAAATGTGAAAAGCAGTTCACATGGTCCAGGTTTTTCAAATTCTGCCTCGCAAATGCCAAGGATATTGATTTGCTTGTACGCCAATGGAACATATTATAACACTGTTCGCACATTTTGACCGGAAATCTACCACTGAGCTCTGCTTTGTGTATCTCTGACTAATACCTGTCTGGTTTTCCGCGATCACGTGATTGGTACAATGGTCGCTTCTGTTTTGGGCATATACTTTGCTCCAGTTACGTATGACAGATGACCGGGTTTTGCGTTAAGCACACAAACGAAGCTATCACAAGGAATTTACAGAAACGATATGTTTGGTCGTTTTGAGAGTAGACATTTTCCAGCCGTTCCAGTATTTTAAGGTAAAGTCTTACTGTTATGGTAATGCTCTATTAGAATCACAGACCCATTTAATTTATACGGTTTTCAATCAAAACTATACTTTGTGAATGGCCCCTGTAATCTTTACCATCAAAAGTAGCACATCCCCTAACGCAACACGTTTGATTGCCAGAGTGCAGCATTTTATTAAATTGGCTGTATGTTTGTTACAGGACCGTTATTTTTCTTGGTTTTCAATAATGGCCTGACTGGTACCCTAGAACCACTTGTTCAGTATGATTCTGAACAAGCAGCTCCGGGGACGTGAGGTTGAGTTTAGAGAGGAAGCAGCCACATCCAGTGTGAACAGTTCTCAACGCCTCATCGCGGTTAATCATTGGGTGAATCTTGTAAGTAAAGTGATCAAAGCGAGCAGTTATTGGATCTAGGGAGAAATTCCTTGACAGCTATGATACCAGTATAGTTTTGTTGGGTATTTATATTCCATGCTGTTAACGGTTTTTAATGTCTTTCGTGTGCTCGTACCATTTGTTCTTTGTTATTGTTTTCTCACTAATTTTTTTTGGCTCCTAAGAGTGTGACTAAAATCGACTACTTTTTTTCTGATGAGTGGCGGTGGATTTAGTTAATTTCAACTTGAGCATCAATCAAGTAATCGCAGCCCTCGCATTCACATGAACCCCGCCGCCGCCGCTACCGGTCAGGCTGGAGTAGGTATAGTTCTCAGCACGACAGCCGGAGGCTTATTAGTAGACTGGTGTCCTGACAACAGTAGGCTGTGTGCCGTCCGCTTGGCAGATTCCACTAAGGCCAGGTTGAGCCAAAACGCTTTCGGAAATCTCTTCATTGTGTCTGCTTAAGCTTCAATTAACTATGGTGACGTCGGTGTCAGCGACTTATTTCACTCGGATCTGGCCGCTTTCCTTCGGTTGACACATGGTTCTGACATAGTTATTCTGGCCGGAGATATGAACGCCCAGGCCGGCCGCCTTGATAAGGATGGGTCTCCTTTAGATGGCAGGTTTGGCATGTTGCTGATGACGCCTTACTCTCACTTGCAGCTCGGTTGTTTGTTTGCAAGGTGTAGACACCTTGATGTTGAATGTTTGAATATAGACGTAATTATCCCCAGTAGTTAGGTGCGTTCCCGTCCCCTTCTTTTTTCCTTCTCTCTCTCCCTATACAGGGTTTGCTTTTTCTTCATGGTTGTGTGGCAGTTAAGCATTAGTGTGAACCACTGATGTATTGCTGTCTATGATGATGTTCGGGATCGTATCACACCGCTTGGATACTGGCGGGCTGTTATTGTAACTGTGCACTGAGCGTAAGCTATTTTCAGCCGGCGCTAGTTTTAAGCATGGTGTGCGTCGTTGTAATACTTGGCGTTCCTCTTCTCGGAATCAGGCCTGGTCTCAGATAGACCACATAGTTGTTAGTTGTGGGTGGTGGGGCTCCATTCAAGACTATTGGAGTACATACTTTGATTCTGACGACGCGTTGATGTGTTACCGCTTTGTCCTTACTTTTTCTGAGCAAAGATTTAATCAACAACATCGACTGGCTGTTGAGAAACTGGCGTTAAAGCACAACTATCAGACCACCGTAGAAAGCAAGCTGAACAGTTCTCACCCCGAAGATCCTAATAGCTGCCGGACAAAATCAAACAGGTTATTGATGAAGCAGGTACTGTATCATGCGACAGGGTAGTTCGTGGGTTGAACGAACAGTGGATCTCGGAGGAATTCTTGGAGTTGTTAGATGCCGGACTGAACGTTCATCTTGACAGTTCGTGTAGCAAGTTTAAGAGAGATATTCGTAGGAAGTTGAAGCGTGGCCTGCTTGCCGATGGTGAGGCATGACTAATGAAGAGAGTTAAGGGAATGGAAAACGCTTTTGCTTCAGAGAACACCGGCTGACTGTTCAAGCTTATCCGTGCTGTTTGTCCCAGGCGACTGCCTGCCAGTGAAGCTATCAGCGAGACAGATGGCACACTTGTTCATAATAAGTTTGGACGATTAGAGCTGTGAGTTAATTTAGCTGGTCTCCTGCTTCTACTGTGTTACTGTCACGAACTGGTAGACTTAGGACTACCCACTGAGACTGAGGTCCGCAATGGTTCTCGAACGCAATAGGGCTGCTGGCTCAGATGACTTCATGCCAGTACTTTTCAAGGAAAGTGGGGAGGCGTTAGTAGAGGCTTTGACACAGTTGTTTCAGCTTGTGTGGACGACGAAGACCATCTCTCCGTGCTGGGGGCATTCAATAATAGTTCCCATATTCAAAAAGGAAGTCATGGGCTCTTACGAAGACCATAAGGAGATTATCTTGACTCCAGTCACTACTAGGGGTTCTGGTATCTGTTGTACTCTGTCGACTAACTGTAGCTCGGGAAGCAAAAATTAGGGAAGAACACGCAGAGTTTCGCCTTGGGCGAGGTTACATTGATCCACTTTTCAATCTCCGCCAAATTCTGGAGTAGCATCCTGTGTTCGGCCGGCTAACGGCTATTGTGTTCCTCGACCGTAAGGGTGCGTTTGATTCAGTGGATCGATCTACACTTTTGTAGTCAATTGAACGCAAGGGTGTACCGACCAGGTATGTGAACATACTGTTGACGCTTTATTCCCATACCTCAGTTCAGGTTGGGGTTTACGATGAACTGTGTGAAAATTCCAGCAGCGCCATGGGCGACGTACGTCGAAGCTGTCCACTTTCACCGCTTCTGTTTGATTTTGTCATGGACGAAGTAATGGAGGACTGTCTGCGGTACTCACAAGTTGCCGGCGTGCACCTTCTACCTGGTAGAATTCTGACTGACTTTGATTATGCTGACGACAAGGTGTTGCTGTTTGACACTTTCCAAGCAGCGCAAGCAATGCTGCTAAGTACTTCGGAATGTGCTTTGCAGTCTCGAATTTCGAGGTGCTTCTGCAAGCTTGTTGTGGTTACGTGGATTTAATGTTGGATAATGGAGTTATGGAAGTTGTTGACCGGTTTGTGTTTTTGGGAAGCATCATCAGCGGTGGCGGCGGTGTAGGGAATGAACTAGAAACGCGTAAGTCTGGGGTGGTACTTGCCAATCTAGGACGCTTCTGGGGACAGAGGGTCACCTCTGAGGCTTAAGGTCCGTGTATGTAAGGTAGCAGTGAGGGCTGTATTGCTTTACGGCAGGGAATCACGGCCGCTCGGAGTTGAGAACGTGAGCCGTCTCCAGGTATTTGACTGTCGATTTTTGCGTTCGATCTCTCGCGTCGGGTGACATCGACGAGCAGTTAACGAAGTGATTAGGAAGCAGGTATGTGGTAGTGATTGTCAGTCGAGTTCTTCTGTTCAGTCCCGACATTTGCACGGACTTTTTTGGTTAGGCAAAATGGAAGTAAGTGCATTCGATGATACGAGGCAATGAAAGTCGTGATGAAGCTGTCCTGTTGATGACTGCTTGCTTTAATCCACATCTTGGTTGTTTGTTTGCAAGATGTAGGCACCTTGGTTTTGGATGTTTGAATGAAGACGTCGCTATGTTTTTAGTAGTTAGGTCCCTTCTCGTCCTCTTCTTCTCTTCCGGTACAAGGTTTGCTTTCTCCTTCATGGTTGTGTGGCAATTAAGCATCAGTGTGAAACACTGATGTATTGCTGTCCATGGCGGTGGTGCTGGTTATGAACTGGTTTGTAGCCTGTACTACACTGGAGAACTTTCGCATTTTCTCTTTACGCTAATTGGCTGAGAATGCCTACTTTCAGAGCAAATATTGTGGGGGAGGATAACACTGAAACTGTGAAACGAACCTCCTATGATGACTAGGAGGCCCTGGATATTTCTGGTGCGCAAGAAATTGTAAACCATTGGCTCTTGTGCTGAAAAGTGTCCGTCATTCCGAAGTTTTCGTGAAGGCGGCCCTTTACGGCACTTCATCGCCTGGTTGAGTTATGGCTACCTTGCGTTTTACTAGTTGTTTAGAATTTACCGTCACTGACTCCATCTGTATATACGCGCTTTGCAGGCTTCTCACTTCCATCAGTCATTCTTTTGATTTTCATTACTGTTCGCGCCTGTTGATTCTCGTTATTAAAATTCAGCCTCAACATTGCCTGGTATTTTACCTACTTGTTGGTGTGTTGTTTAGGAAAACGAGGCCGTGGTATGTGAGAACCTGGAGAGAATGCATGGGACCTTCGAACTGGAACCTATTTGGATGGGCGACCGTTCGGATTGCCACGGCTCAAGCGGAACCCAACCTTACTGGCGTAGTCGTGGTCTGTCAGTTATGGGCTGTGAAGCGTGTCTGCGTTCTTCACCAGAAACGGATCTGACTAATGGGTTTTTCATAGCTTGCTTTGTTCGCGTTCCACCAGCAGCTGGTCCATCCACAATGGACGTGGAAAAATCGAAGCGGAGCTTGAAGCGCTTTCCCGATGATGCCTCGCAAACTATCCCAACTTTCAAGACACCAAAACGGCATAAAAAAAGAGACAAATATTGAACCAGCAACAATGACGTACAGACCTTCTGTATACGGGAAAAAAAATTTTGTCTTCGCACACTTCGTTTTCTCCTCGTGTTGTGACGGTTTTTCATGTTGGTTTGAATGGACAGTGATTTACAGACGTATCCGTCATTTTTCAGCCTAACCCATTTAATCCCGCATGGCTCAGGGAGATGTGCCGCAGGTCGATGTGAGCCAGGTGAGTTGTGCCGATTGAATGCTAATCACAGTGTTCTGTAAGCATGTGTATATTCACTGGTCAAGTTTATTCAATCAAAGTTCAGTGTTCCCTGTGTACATTTTCTGCCACTGACGCTTTCTGCTGCTCGACAGACTAGATCGCATACTCGCTGGATACTGTCAGGCTGCTGAATTCCAGCTTAGAGTAGTCGAGGTTACAGGGTTTTCGGCGCTTTATGAACCATCACTAGTTCTTACCTTCAGCGTGACTTCTACTTATTCGACGTAATTTTGAAGACCGAAGACAGGTGATAGGCCTCATCAAGCTGATCCATAACAACACCTGCGGGTGTTTTATATGGTCCAGTGTTTCTTTCCGTAGTCTTGAGTAACAATGTTCTGATCAATTTATTTAAAATTGACTTGTAAGCGCTATGCGGTGAATGACATCAGATTCCATGAAGAAGAGAACGTGAACCTTTGAACAAAAATGACCAATTATTCAGTTATTTTCATTGCTTAATAGAGCAGATCTTCATCACCAACAGCAAGACTTGTGTGAATCCTGCTGAACCATCCTATTGGCGAAAGCATTATGGCGTTTTCACTTGTTTGTTTGAACTTTGTTCCACTGACTCTTGATGTTACGCAGGCAGCCAAAAGAGACTTCAACAGATGTAAGTCATGTGAAATGGGTTGCGGAACAATGGAATAACCCATTCGAAAGTGACGCTTAACAATCTGAAGACCAACGAACTTGCACGTGTTAATTGGTGGTCTCATTACGTTGACAAATATCACGGCAGTTAATTGCCTGCGGATTCACCGTGGCAGTTAGGAACCTTATCAAATGCCCCTACTCGTTGGTGTAATAATAATGTGTCGCGCAGTGTTCGCCCACTGTTAATAGTTTTGCTTATCGCTCCGGGCACCTGAGCCTCAAACTTTCCCCTCGAAACTATGTGATCGTGGTTCCTCTGTGTTGTCTTGTTTGTCCGGTTACCTGTTGTGATGGCATCAGTAGGTTTAAGTACCCTCTCTTCCGCGGCAGCAGCCGAGAAATATCATATTCACCTTAAAAGCGACTTTTTTGCTATTTATTTTCTAACCGAAACTTTACTGAAGCAGCAGAGTGGTGCAGTCGGTCCCCGTCATTCTTGGAGGCTGTTTATTTAAGACAAAACATCGATTGGCAAAAAGAAATTATCAGCACAATTTAAATCTAATTCGTTTAGCTGGATCGCGACACCTATCCTCGAAGTGTACCTGAACCGAGCGAAATCACCCCGCTCTATAGGTCGAACTACTAAGATGACGTTCATACCACGATGTTAATGTTTTCATTGTGCACCCTTAATACTAGAAAGACTGGGAACATTTTTAATTCGACTGAACTAAAACATTTTCTGATGAGTTGTTAAACTCGATCTTCAGTAACGCGTTCACAGCAACATTTATTTTTCCCGTGGTAGTGCCAGATATTTGTCTCGCATCATGTAGATCATTAATGACCGCTAGATCTTCCACAAACCATCAGCAGTGGAGACAAGATTGAGAGCGTAATAACGCCATAAAGCTCGAAAAGTAGGTTTTCGAATCATCAAAGCTACCTGTTTTGAATTGAACAGTATTTCGGGATACATTTAACCAAACGCTTCATGAGTAGTTATTTGGTTTTGTAAGCTCTTCAGCGACATTGGTGGGTGATGCCACAGGCAACTGAATTTACTCCTCTTTATTGCCTGCATAACGGATATGGTTACTATGCGGTATTTCCCCACCTCTGATACAGTGGGTGATAAGTTTGCACCCGCTAACACTGCGAGGAGCAGTGGCACGTAATTCGGTTTGTACATATTCCTATTGTATTCCTTCACATTTTTATTGAAAACAATTGACCTACGGATTTTTTGTTGTTGTGGGGCTATGATGCATCAGAATCACAATGAAATTAACGTACTTCGTAGATTAACATTGTGTCGCGACCCACGCTGGGTACATTGTGATATGCACAGTTTTTGTGAATTATCAGGTAAGCACGTTCCGCACAAGTTTTTTGCATGTGAAACAAATGGCATTGGTCATATTTCTACGAATAGCCTCAGTACATTTCTTCTGATCATGCAACGCAAGTAAAATTTCATTTGTGGTACGTTATTGCTGCTCATTGTTTGTTTGCGTACATGGGGAATCAGACAAAAGTTATATATTATACGGCCGCTTCTAGCTCCTACCCTGACATACAGCGACTCCTGTGTATTCTTAGCATCTCGTCGATAATGTCAACTTCACATCTGGTTATAGGTTGTTAGGTCATGTGACTTGCTGCATACAGGGACCTCTGGGCATAGTAACTAATAACCACTTCACTCTAATATTTCACTGACGTTTCATCTTATTCGTTCCTGTAGAAGACAGTGGGATACGTTTCAAGCTGTTTTTGTTTCACGACGACAAAAGCATGTTCGATTGTTAGTTGGGTATAACCATCAATTAGCGAACACTACGCCCATCACGGATGATAAATTACTGGTACCTACCTGTACCTTTTACTACACTCTGTAGTCGCTTGCCAAGAGCAACGCTGTTGCTTCTTTAGTTTGCTCCAGCCAGGTTTTATCTTCTGTTCGCATTGTAGTTCTTACCGACTCAAACGACCGCTCAGTTACCTGCGCAGCTCATCTCGATATTTTTCCTATTCATGTACGCATTTCATCTAACCATACAAGTGTCTCGATTTCGCCAGTACACTGCCAGTACAGTGGAGTGAGTCATAACGTACTCGAGCCGCTCATCTGCATGTGCGCACAGTCATGCGGTTTTCCACGTCGAAAATATACGGCCTCGGGCAGACTGTGGACACATGATGTTAACAAGTGGCGCACACGTTGTGACTCCCGGTGGGACTCCTTAAGACAACGACCAACTCCAAATGCGTCTTAGTATGAGCATACCCTTTCACCGAAAGGTGCATCGGAAGCTTAGAAATTTCCAGCGGAGTCGAAAGGAGAAAGTACGTTTCAATCATCCAGATTCAAAAACTTAAAACAACCGTATAAATGTTTGTTTTCAGGTCAGCACCCCTATTGGCATTAGTTTCGTCCATTTTTGTTCTCATCAAGGGTGGCTGGATTAAGATTGGAACGGGGAATTTTCGTGCTGCTCGCCGAAACTCTCGTCCTCTGGAGTACGACCATGAGTATTGTTCGTTATACACAGTTGGTTTAGACACGTATCTTGCTGGATCAAACAGAACCCAAATATAAGGCCGGTGTTCTCATCCGGCTGAACTATTTGGCCAACCCTTTTTCGAAAGAATCACTCGACCTGCGTTTTGCTCTTGTGGGAGGCAATCACTGGCACAGTTATCAATATGATTGACCCATGGACACCTGAATTAAAGTACAGATTCTGGTGGAGGTTATATAAAGCTCTCACAAAAACGAAACGCAGGTTCGGCACTTCTTTTTATGATTGTTGCCAAATCCGTGTCAGCTAACTCTCCGGCTTGTCATCAACCAAATGTGACGGGTTGTATCCGAATCCGTCTTAGGAACTGCATGCTCCTCTGCGGCATGTTGGCTACCAGCTGTGCCACCAAGCCACGCGTTGATGGACTCAAGCGTTAACGGCTTTATAACTCATGTCGGAGTTGTCTGTTTCGTGGGTCGCTTGATGGATTCTGTATTAATGAAGTGGGTGTGTAACGAAGTGCATATTCTCGAGTTGTTCACAGTGTTTGAATGACAGAGTTTGTGCTTCCATGTAAATCAGTCCACATGTGGTTTTCCTGAATTTTGTTCACAAATATGGTTAGAAGATATTCCTCTGTCATCAGTCATGTACATACAACATTATTTAAGGTATAGGTGTAGTAAAAAATTGAGCAGGAAGACAAGTTCTTTGAAATCAACTGAAGACTGCTTTATTATCGCCGTGGTACCATAAACCGCTGCATTAGAATTTGTACACTCAACACAGGTTAGCAAGTTTTCATAAACATCGCCAGTAATTTGGGGATTTAGATTGCATTATGATGCTCTGAACTGTTAGACAGGACCAGTCAAACGTATTAGGTAATCGGAGTCTGCAAATAATGTGTTGTATGCGAATGTGAAAGAATACCTTTTTACGAATCTACCATTGCATTTGAGGCTTTATTGTGTCGTATCCACACTAGTTTCCCGTCTACATTGACCGATTATGCCTTTCCGTTTCGCTGGAAAAATCGAAGAAATGTCTGATCAAGGAACACAAGAGAACACTCGCTCGCTGGTGTGTGCATGTGGTGAAACCAAAAACACTTGTCATCACATTGCACGTTTGTTTCATAATAATCACATTCCTTCCGGCTGAATGCCTATCTAGTACGGTCACCTGGCAGCCCGTAGACTATTATTCTATTAACCAATCACATTCGCGTCCCATTACACTCACTGTAACATTACTCTCCTATGCCCCACTTCTTTAGATCTGATTTCCTTCCAACTTAACTATTTTATTACCGGTTCTTTTTCCCCATCGGAAACGAGCATTTGATTTGCGTACAAAATCATTTGTGTTGTCTGTGTGCATTTAGCACTGAGTGTTGTGCACCGTTCTCTAGCGTCTGCCATGGGAATTGATCGCTCCAGTTACAGCCTGTTCATATCTGTGGTTCCGGTATAAGAATATTTTGCGCTCATTATGTGGTTGACAGTAGTCAAAGTACAGTATTTTTTGATAAAGCGGTCGGCTAGAGAGACGTTATTTGTGGTAGTGTTTTCTAGCTGAAAGCTAGACAAGAGCTCATCTACCACGAAGTTTGGTTGCGAAAAGACCGGTTCTGATGAAAAGACAGGCTGATTTCTGCCGATTCGGCAAACTGTGAAACTACGCCTGCTTATCGTTGCCGATTCCTAACGTGTCAATATGACTAAGACGCCATCTTATGGGAAACAAGTAGTAACCAAACGAATAGAGCAGACCTTCGACCAGGAAATGGTTGTTCTCTCTGCTCTATGTCACTGTTAGATTGATTCTGCCAGGTGGTAGTGCGGTTGTTTCAAAAGTTGTCTCATGAATTTACAGTTCTTCATAGTGACCTTGTCAATTTAATGTCTCATGTTTCTCAGATTGTTTATCCAAGACATTCTGGATTTCTCACTGGACACAAACTCTTTTTTCGATTAATTTGCTGAAACTTGATGAGATCACAGTTGTGTCTTTTTTTACGGGCTGGCTTCATCACGTTTTATTTTAGATGAGCCATTGTAAAAAGAAATCGTGGTTTACACTAGTTTGTAGTCATTCCTGTGTTCATCATAAGCCCAAGGACCTCGTGTAGCCGTTTATGTTCTGTAGGGTATGCCTACCTATCTCATAATCTTAAACTTTCTTAACCGCGAATGTAACGAAATATGCTAACTGGTTGTTGAACTGACAGTGTTATCGTAAGACCTGAAATGCCGTCACTTAACCTGTCGTCGATGCGTTTTTGAATCTGTTGTGGCACTAGTTACGAAAAGTTCTGTTTATCGTCGTCGTTCGTTATTTCATTGCACACATTCTTAAAATTAGTACTAACTTCCTTAACCCGACCGGTCTAGTAGGCACATTTTTAAACAAGTCTTTCGCACCTCCAGTGAAGATAAAGAGAATTCTAACATTTCCAGCCAGAGGCCACACTGTCCGATTGGATCAAGTGTCGTTATTGACATTGTCATTTCAACATCCCACTCTCCCGTTTACGTTTTAATCGTCGTTTGGTGTTGAGAACGAACTCTGTATTGGAAGATCGGTTGACATTCACTAGATGTATCTGACCTGCACGAAATTGTGGGGCAAAATGAAAAAGTCGGTGAACCTTATCATTACTTCTTGAGTGTTTCTACCACTTACGTGCTATGTTTCTGAGACACCGGTGTCTGAAAATGGACGTACGTGAACATTCCCGGAATAGGATAGACGCTCACACCTTGCTCCTCGATGAGATTAATATAGCACGGTTACTGAACGCTCTTCAAGTTTTCTCTGCTTGTTTTTGACCCCCTGTAATCGATATGTCTTATCCTGACTTTATTCAGTGTCTCCTGAATCATCTCCACATTTCCGCAGCAACGACATTGTCGGTCGTAGAAAGTATAGTATTACGAAGGTTGTCTTTGGAGGATTAAGTCCACTTGGCGGTCAATAACTGCGCGTCTAGTGGTGACATTCTGGCAGGGAGTTCACAGAAACGCCGACCATTCGGCACTGCTTCTCAGTCTCCTCGCGATGGAAGTTCACGGCATCACCAATAACCCGCGACTCGTTCCTCTCCAGATCTACGATCGCCCTCATTCGGCGTAACAGATCAGCGCCTATTATCGTCTCTTCCACATTGTCAGTGAGCAACATTGCATGACGTAGCCTGACAACACCTATCTGGATTTCAACATTCTGGGTCCCGAGTGCCCTTAACGCCGTCCGTCCGACCGTCACCACCTGCCAGTTGCCGGACTTAACGGCCAATCCTCGCACTCTGTCTGCAATTGAACCCCCCTTGCCCCCGTATCTACTATCGCACTCTTTCGTCCTCCCTCGATCAGAACCTTTACCGGTGGAACGCCCTCGTGGCAACCCATTAACATCGAGAAACAAGAAGGAAAACGTCTGTTAGGACATTCGCTGGCAAAGTGTCCCACCCCATTACAAACGAAACAACGATTACGGTGAGCTTGACCACGTGCTCGTCTAACTTGTCCTCTCGGTTCCGCGTTCGTCTTCAACCGTTCCACTTATTTCGTGAGTTTCTCAATTTTGTTCTCCAGCTCCCTGACCTTCAACCGTCCGACGTGCTTCCCTACTGATAGACGCTGTGCAATCCCGACAAGCCGTTCGATGTCCGTAATCCCACATATCTATCCGTCGCTGCATATTATAGACTTTCATGCGAGAGCAAAAGACATTATGCTGATGAGTTCGCATATTGGTCTACAACGGACATGACGAATTATCGTCCCGTAAGTCTGCTAGAATGGTGAACGCCCTGATTTTATGTGCTTCGTTCTTCGGCATCCAAACGAAACGTCTGGTAGTCTCTCTTCCCAGCTGATGCCTCTCCTGTTCATCCATTCCTTCATTGTACGATTGAACTGCTCCGCTAACCCGTTCGTTTGTGGATGGTACGACGGTGTTCTAATGAGCTGAATCCCCCAATTCTTCAACGTCTGGAACTGCCGCTTCTCAAAGCATGCGCCCTGGTCTGTGATAATTCTGTGCGGTACTCGGAAGCGATCCAGGACGTTGTTCATGAAGGCATGTATTAGCGTTCCGCTCGTTTGATCTGCCTTTGGAATGGCTTCCACCCTTCGTGTGAAATGGTCAATCATCACAACTATGTATCTATTTCCATTCGAACTTGTTGGGAGCGGACCAAGGATGTCTATACCCCAGGTGTGTGCGGCCTGCTCTGGTACGATGGATTGCATAGGCGGTGTTGTCGTCGTTGTCTCTCGGTTCTGTTGGCAACTGGGGCAGGCTTGAATGAAGTTAACCACATCTTTCCGCATCATGGCCCAAAATACCCTACGCCACAGTAGGTCGTACACACGTTCTCGCCCCATGTGAACACCTGTGTNTTCGATGTCCGTAATCCCACAAGACTCGGCCATCCGAACGCTCTCCTGCAACTCTGGCGGCAAACCCTGAATAAACCGCTCCCTCACCAACCTATCCTTCGTCTTCTCATCTGCCTCCGGTAAACCCAACGTCAAGTGTCGTAACAAGTGTTGGTAGTAAACCAAGGGGTCTTCAGTGTCGCAAAACCCGGCGCCATAAAAACGATCCATTGCCCGCTGTCGGTCTTGTTCCTTTGTAAATTCTCGAGTCAATGCCGCACCCATTTCTTGATACGATGTTGCGGTCTTTGTTTGTGTGCTCAATACATGGACAGCTTTTGTCCGTCCTGTGAGCAGTGTTTCCAATGCCGTTAAAACCTGTCCCTCGCTTTTTAATCCGTTGCACGCCACAATCGCCTCAAATCTCGATAGCCATTCTTCCACGTCGCCATCTGCAGATTGATTCGGCCACGGCAGCTTCATCACGTTGTGGCCAGGGCAGGGCGTCAGTGTAGCGAAAAAGGCGTCCAATAAAGCACAATCTTTATTATCCAACACGCTGGTTCCCATGCTACGCGCACGCTCGCGTTTAAGAGTCATCATTCCGGACCACAACACCCCCGATTTTCGCTCACACGTCGTGCACACCCGGACCCGGTTTTTGTGTCCGACACCTCTTGTCAAGGCGACACTAGTCACTCGGTTCAGCTCTGTCCTTGCGTGCCATTGGTAGTTGCCAGTAGCCGGAACGCAAGTCTGTGAGGGACAGTATTTTAGCTTCGTGTAGGTGTGCGAAGATTTCCTCCATCTTGGGCATCGGGAACGCGTGCTTGATGGTCACTCGGTTCAGCTCCCTGAAATCCATGCAAACTCGGTAGGTTCCATCTGCTTTCCTAGTCAACACGACCGATGATGAAAATGGGCTGCTCGTCCGTTGAATTATTTCTTTCTCCAGCATTTCCTTTGACTGTCTTTCCAATTCTGGAATCAATTTGAANGATATGTCTTATCCTGACTTTATTCAGTGTCTCCTGAATCATCTCCACATTTCCGCAGCAACGACATTGTCGGTCGTAGAAAGTATAGTATTACGAAGGTTGTCTTTGGAGGATTAAGTCCACTTGGCGGTCAATAACTGCGCGTCTCGTGGTGACATTCTGGCAGGGAGTTCACAGAAACGCCGACCATTCGGCACTGCTTCTCGGTCTCCTCGCGATGGAAGTTCACGGCATCACCAATAACCCGCGACTCGTTCCTCTCCAGATCTACGATCGCCCTCATTCGGCGTAACAGATCAGCGCCTATTATCGTCTCTTCCACATTGTCAGTGAGCAACATTGCATGACGTAGCCTGACAACACCTATCTGGATTTCAACATTCTGGGTCCCGAGTGCCCTTAACGCCGTCCGTCCGACCGTCACCACCTGCCAGTTGCCGGACTTAACGGCCAATCCTCGCACTC
>QNGE01002113.1:39126-60037 GCA_008508345.1 Paragonimus westermani
CATTGTTTGTGCCGTTGACATGTCCGATGGTAAAGTTGAACTCTTGCAGTCGAAGTGCCCAGCGCGCCAGTCGTCCACGCGGATCCTTCACCGTCTTCAGCCAGATCAGGGGTTTGTGGTCGGTCTCGACATGGAAGGTGGTCGCCATCAGATAGGTCCTCCACTTCTCCAGGGCCCAGACGATAGCTAAGCATTCTTTCCCCGTGGTGGAATACTATCTTCCTGCTTCCGTTAATACTCGGTTGGCATACCCGATTGTTCCTGATGGTTGCGAAAGAACCGCCCCGATTCCGACATCACTTGCATCACCTGATACCGTGAACTGCTCATTCGGTTTTGGGATCGTCAGACACCGTCGAGCTGCACTTAATGAATACACGTCCGGTGGAGCGAATTATGCCGAGAAGTTTACGTTACAGTGAGATTCAAAGGTTCCTCTTGAAAATCAATAGCATCTCCAACTCTCAACAGCATTGTTTAGCGTAGACCATATGATACGTTAACTGAAGGGTTTATCTGAGGTGCCTTCGTGGAATGGAGAAAAATTGTACAATCTATGGAACACTTTGCCGTAGAAGATAACGGAGACTACAGGAATGTGCGCTTGTGTAGTTTTCACAATAGATACATCTCTCCGAGGATGTCGGAATTTGTGAGGGAACTCCTGTGGTGGAGATGCTCGTTCTCTGGATTGGTGGTTTGTGCAGCAACCACGCCGAATAATAGTACAATGGGTGGTGCTCAGATGTATGTTTATTAATATGTGTAAATCGATTGAACGAAGTGTTCCGGTAATGGTGATCCTAAGCACCTCGGATCTTAGTCCTTCAGACCTCTTTTCGTTGCATCATCACAAATGCTTGACGCAGCAAACTCCGCTATCAGCTTTTTCAGACTGCAAGGCTGTCAAAGCATCTAGTGAGACCTCAAATGGTTTATTCAAGACTGAATAGATTAGCTTCAGTAAAAGTTGTGTTTCTACAGGGTCATGGAATTATTTGAGAATTTCATGTGAACGTAGATTTAGGAGTGTGAACTTGTTCTAAGCTATGGAGATTTTATTTGCTCTTCTTGATTGGTTGTCCCATTGGAGATTGTACATATGCTGCGATGAACCAACGATGACAGGTGAACAAATGTTTGTGTGAAGTAGGTTTATAGCCGACTTGTGGTGGGTTATGCTAAATGTCTCTGACACAGTGCTGTTAAAATTTGCGACTTTTTGGAATCCTTGTTTCATGTTGGTTTATTTATGTTCGGACTAATTTTGTGACCCTCGACTGACATGCTAGCCTATATTCGAACGTTTTCCCGGTTTCGTTGATTTAGGTTGTCCACTGTCTTCTGATAGCAATGTGCAACTTTTCTTACGCTTAGATTGACTGTTGTCTGCCCTCAGGAATGTTTGGTCGATGGAGTACTGGCTTCCAGCTAAACACCCTGTATCTGTTAAACGATCGCGATTAATTTCATGTAATTCATTCATTGATTTTACAACAATATATCGTTATCAGTGCGTAGTAGGCGATTATAGTTTTATATAAGTTGAGCGTCATTTACAACTGATCGCAGCTTTGATTTTCCCATAGACATTACAATCAGCATTTAGGACAGCCGGGTACTTTGTGGTTCCAGCAAGATAGATGCCGTTGATGGTCGTGAATTTTGTTTGTGCTGGGTACAAGAGATGAGTTGATATTGCCAAGATCTAGGTCAAATCTCCGTGTCAGGATCAAACTGTGGCTTGGATAGTTTCAATGCGCCAAGGCGTGGAGGAACACGTATGAACTATGTTTAATGCGGGTGGAATGGGATGATGAGAATGTCATTTCCTTTTTTGAAAATCACGAAAGTAGCAGTCGATTTTTAGGTTTACTGCCTTAATTACCGTTCTCGTAAATTTCATACATTGACCTGTGGATCAGTTTTTTATCTGCACCGTCGTTTTGGGTTTTTCCTATGTCGGCCACAGTGACGGACTTACGTCACCGATCGATCGCCCAACTCGACAGCAGGGTTAATTATGAAGCCAATCTGGGAGGTGGTGGGGCGAGCGAAATGATGACGGCTGTCTGTCCGCGTCATATTCACATTCACTACCGTTGGGCCTATCTAGCTCAAACATTCAGGGATAGGTTGCATTAACAGCAAACGGGTCCCTTAGCGTTGCCATTTTCCTGTTGGTCGGACCTAATTTCTGAAATGAACATCGCATGCAAAGCGGTTAAATTTCCCTGGTGCCTACCGTATTTATATGAAGGCGTCTATTTTTTTTGTGTACTTACGTTTCTTCTGTTTCTGTTAACTAGTCAGGTGAACTGCCAGAGCCAGTTTCCAAGCGGAAAGCCAAACGTTTGGAGAATTACTTGTCTCGGAAGAAGGTTAGTGTACAATTTGTTTGATGATTGATCATCCATTTACCAGGTTCGCCGGGAGCTTCGGAAGAGGTATAAATCTCGTCGGAAAGCGCGGCAGGCTTTGTTGTTGCAAGAGTGTAGTCTGACCGGACGCGATTCATCCTCAACAAAGAAAGTTGATTCGAAACCTCTCTCTAGAAGAGCCCTTAGTCATGTACCGTCTATGGCAGAATCTCCCTGTACGACTAAAGTGGTCATCGATTGTTCCTATGACCATCTGATGTCATTCAAGGATATATGTAAACTTGCCAATCAAGTTGGTTTCTCTATTCACTTCTTTGGGCTGAACTGTTCATTTCTCTCGATACATATTCATTGTTTGTCTTGTTTGTTGATATACCACTTCCACAGTAACATTCCTCCGCCACTAATATTAGAACCGTAAGAAGTAGCATCTCTCATTTCTGCATATGGTTTGCATGACTGTTCTAATTCAGCGTTTGCTGGCGCTCCCTGAAAGCGACTTGAAATTAAATCAGAAATTTCCATTAAGAAAAGTTCATATGCAATCATCAAAAAACTTTTGGAACAGAATAACAGCAAGTCTATGTACCAAGGTCTCATATTGTAACGAGAAGGCGTCCAATAAAGCACGATCTTTATTGTCCAAATCACCAGTCACATGCTCTCTCGTTTATGAGTCGTAATTCCAACCCGCAGCACCCCACCCCGGTTTCCGTTCACACGTCGTGTGCACTTCTAACCGGTTTACGTGTGTGACCGGTGCCTTCTATCGGAGGGTTTTCCGCTTGCCATTCCTCGTCTGTTTGTCCGATTCCGTTGCGCGATGGCTCGTCCGGCTGCTCGTGCTGTCCGCCATCCACCCAGTGTTGGCCTTGACCGTATTCCAACATCGTGTCGAGATGTTCCTCTAAATGTTGGAAAAACCACGCCTCCGATCTGGCCGTCTGTCGTATTTCGCCTGCCCTGCCTCGCCCGTTGGTCCGATCCAGTCGAGCGATGACTCATCCGGTCGCGCACGTTGTCCTTGATCCGATCGCAGCAGGCCTTTGAACGTACCTCCCCCTCCCCCGCGTTGAGATTTATTCGGCCGAGCGTTCGAAAACTCGCACCTCCGGCCTGACAATCCACCACACTCGCCCCTTCTTCAAGGAACTTGCCACGATTGTGCCAGGGTGCCAAGTTTGCAGCATTGATCCATCGCCCACGAGGACCTTGGTTGATTTGGAAACTTGTATTCTTGCAGTTCGTGATGGTAAATGGTCCATTCCCCCGCCTTCTGAACTTCCCTGACATTTATAGTTTTGCCTCCGTCTCCACCGATATACTCACCTATCACGAAAAGGACGATCTTTCGAATGACTAAGAATCTCCTCGTTGGAGGAACAATTCGGTTCCTTACCTAACTTCAAACGTGTTTATAATGTAGTTATTTTCTGCTAACCTTCGAAACATCGACGTTTCTTTTGAAAGTCTGCTGATATAATGTTTTAGCCTTCAAGTGTATGTCTTTCCTTCGGTGAATTAATTTGCAGTGTGAGTTCTTTAGGGTTTCCAGCAGCGGGTTGAGCATTTTGTGTGTTTTTGTTTTGCTCACTCTACGTCATGTGCACTTTTCCAGTCATTTAAAATCCTCTTGTTTCACTTTCACCTCAACCAATCTTCTGTTTTGGGTTAGATGTTTTGCATTACCTGAACAACAGCACTTATGACTGGATATACACCCCACGCATGATAGCGAGTGATAATATGTTTCGCGGTGATTCTGCTCATATACTCAGTTTAGCACTTCGGTTCCTACTGCCAGCAGCGACAACAATACCATTTGCACTTTTTGTTCCACATTTTCCAATATGAAAATTTCTAAGCGCATGTTACGGGTTCAGCTTGATCCTTTAGCACACTACAGACTGTTTCCTTGTCCATAACAATCGTTTAGATGGCGCGGCGTTGCCCGTTAAGTGTTTAGTCGCGGTATGTTTTTTGAACCGTATATCCAAACCGTTTTCAGACAAATATATACGTTACTGATGAGCAGTCGGGGATTTGGTTTATTTTCAAGTTGAACATCACTCACATTTGATTGCAGCCTTCGCATTCACATAGACTTCCCAGCCATCCCCTTTCGAAAAGAAGCACTAGACTCGAGTTCCGTTCTCATTAGAGCAGCTCTCATTAGGGCAGCCTGATCGTTGCTGACAAGCGAAAGTGGTTGAGAGTTCGGATTTCATAATTCGGTCGTGCCTAATGTGAGGTCAGTGGCGCAGTGGTCAACACGGTTACCTCATGAACGCGTGACCGGAGTTCAAATGCCGGCCGTGGCAAGCATATACACTATTGATGAGCTCTAATGAGAGCGAAACTCGAGTCCAGTGCTTCTTTTCGAAAGAGGCTGGCTGGAAAGTATACGAATGCGGAGACTGAGATCAAATGTGAGTGATGTTCAACTTGAAGATATAAATGTATGCTGATTATCGACCTCCGTTCATCCAGACAGACATAGTTTTCGGTGAAATGGGAGATTTTAAGGGCCTTCTCATCTTTTCGTTTTTCTATCCCAGGTTGACCCGAAACCAGATTGTGATGATCGAGATTGACTTCAAACCGGCGTTAGACATAAATTACTATTTTGGAGAATGTGATTGCTTACACGTTATCTTCAAGTCTGGTTTCACCTCGATCGGATGTACGAACAAGTTATGTGTTGTCCCCAACTACCCAAACGTGATGCAGTTGGGTTATGCTCCTTTTTCAGCGGTCTGAGGTGTCCTAGTGCACTCTAGACATCCGGTTTGATATTTTATTTTTTAACGTCTTACATTTATTGGTCCCGGACAGCACATCCAATGGATACTCAGCACGCCGTCTTCATAAAAAGGCCTCATCTACCATACTGTTCGTAGTTAAGTGCATTTTCTATATTTATTTTGCACCAGGTAGCCAACTGCTACGCTTTCAATCGTCGTTTGACTGTACCGGTACAACTATATGTGACTGGATTAAGGCACCCCGGTCCATCAACGATAGCCGGTAGCATCCCGGAGCCATCGACTACACGACTTCTCGACCGTTTAAGATTAGCCGGTTGCGAGAATTGGGATATTCACTTATGTGATGTGAGTTTGAATCAGTGCAATTCTTCTTTACGTGTTTTTGATGGATGAGCTTCAATGTCTAGTACTGGTATGTTTCTGTCGACGGTGACAACGTTGTTCTACTCTTTGGCTCGGATTACTTTCACGTACTGTTGTTATACAGGGCGACGTCGAGGCTGTTTTACAAACCGTTTGTTAGGTTGGGGTACTTAATCGCGTCGTAATTGGACAAGTGCACACAGACGTCCGGGAAAAACCAACAAATCAGTGTGGGGAGGAAGAGGAAAACGCGGGCATGCGATGCGGCAATGAGTCCAGGTTGGTTTCATAACAGCCTTTGCCGGCTGCTTCAACGGGTCGCAGCGACCCGGCTTAACGTTTTTGTTTAATCCGCCCGGCATCGGGCACACGCTATGGCCTGCGCCCCCCCCCCCACTACCGTGCGCCTCAGTTGTCGATCTGCCAGTGTGTTCTGCAACCCGGTGGTCCGTCTCCCTTCGTAAAGTGTCAGCATTGTACAGCGGGCTAAATTCCATGTGCTAATCAGTTGATACCGCCACCCGAATGATATGGCAGATGGACTTTCATGAAATAAAGTGGATTGTGTTGAGTTATGTAAATTTTAGATTACGAATTATGTACCATGAATTCAATGGTTGCAATTTTGAAAATCAGAAGTCAGTAGCTTTGAAATTAGTTTAGTTGAAGCAGCGGCTCCTGAAGATTGGGTCTTTTGATAAGAGGCAGCGGTTTTCTTTGCTAATACTGGTCACAAAGAAAGGTTTGGTTTTAGTCGTTTTAAGCCATTGTGCTTAACCCAGTAAAAGATGATTCACCATAGTGAAACAAAATCGTATTATTGGGTGTTCGTGAACAAGACAGATCAATATCCATAACATTCTTGCGGATGAGCTACATTCCCCCCTTTAAAATTTCTTGATATTTTTGGTGGGCTCAGTGTCAGTTTCGAATCTCCGGACCTGTTCAATCCGAAGAGAGACGTAGTGAGCGATCGTTGGTCTGATTGGGTTAGAACGTCTGTCAAATGAAACTCTCGCATAGTTTCTAATTGTCGAACCACTTTGACTTAATTGAGTAATTTACGAAACGAAGTTTGTAAACCACATGGTGTAGCACTCTAAAGGACTGCAGTGTATCGTTAAGGGAACAATCTTGTTAAAACAATTACCCCGCATTATGCGCTTCGTTTCTTACGCATATCTGAACACATCGTCTCATACTCGGATGGACCTTTTTTGCATGCTAAATGCGGATGTTTTGAACGATGTCTTTATATCCCCCCTTGGTTAACTATAAAATGGAGTTGCGGACAGTAAACCGCGGACTGCTTGACAAAACATCTGACAATCACATCAGGCTACCCTGAAGGCCACTCGACATGTCCAACCCATCTCAGTCGAAGCTTTTGATGCAAACACGACCAAACGGATTTCGCATAATGAACTGAAGCACCATCCTATTGAATGTAGGACCGACTTCGAAATCTAATTCCTGGAGGTGTTGACAAAGAAATCCACCTCGTAATATGATATGTTTTTTCGGCGGCTATCTGAGTTGTCAAGGTAGTGCGAAGGCACACAGATGCGGAAAAGATTTTATCCCAGTGCTTTTATGTGCAAAACGTTCTTTGCATGTTCCTAAATGAACAAACATTTCAAGGTGTCTTATTTTGTTAGTATTACCTCGTTTTTTACTGTTTGTTCATATCTGATGTGAAACAACCAAACTTTGTCGCATCTGTCACGTGTCATTGTTCAGCCCGTAAAGAATCAATTTAATCATTATATCTCTCGAGCAAGACGAAAGACTCCTCACATTATGTTCATTTCGCCCGTCTTGACGACACCAAGCAGTGAACTGGCGTGACAACTTCCATATCTCAGCGGATCATGCCAACAAAATTACCCGTTAGGCAGACCAGCGTTAGAGGTCTCACAAACAGCAGTATCGCGCTGGATGTGCGCAGTTCACATTGGCTTGTTGAACTGCACCTGGAAGGTCGCCGGTCTCTAATGCGTCGTGACCTCCGCACTCCACCATGCTCTTTTACATATCGGACCCTTGATCAGAGATGCATGGTGAGAACCTATAATTCAGTTGCCTTCTTTTAGGTAGTCTCCAGTCTACAGTGAAACCATGAGGTGTGCAATAATAACTCTGCTCTTCCAATTGAAAACTTACGTGCGACTCGCCACGTTGGTTCACCGTGCGCACACCTCCTTCCACTAACGTTATTCAGTTTGTTTGCTTTTCGCAGGCCGCTGTTTGTATGAATACTGTTGTGACTGCTGACACGAATGCTGCTATGAATGCTAATACGAATATTGATATCACTGCCATTTATTGTCGCTCCATTTGGAATGAACGCCAAATCCTAACCTCTCGCTCTCGCAGCACAACCACTTTTTCAAATGCGTCAATTCATATCAATCCTACTACTGCTACTGTTCTTCCGTGGCTTCATGCCTTTTGAACTAGCGGCTTTTAGTTGCGTACGAGACAACGGGTAGAATTTGCCCGTGCCGTAGATATCCTCGCTGTGGACATATTAATTCCCGGAAATGCGCATTCATGAATTCCGTTGTGCAATCCGACTCATGCTCTCATCTACTTTTGATGGAATGTTTCGTCTATATCCCTCCAGAGACACTGAAGCAATAGCATCTCTTCACGCAGGTGCTCGTGTTGCTCTAATCAACGGGATCGAAACCTTTCTAGTGGACCGAATACCAGGTGCTATCTGGCTCCGGATAATTTATGCTGAGTAGGCAAATCGCGAAATAATAATTGCGCTCCGGTCGTAGTATCTGCTTTTATTACAATGGCTCGCAGTCCGGAAGCATTTAAAAAGTGGTTTTGCTAGCGTCTTTACCACCTTCTTTGCCATTTACCCAGGACTGATATCGTAGTTGTCGTTGGAGACTTCAGTAACCGAATATTGACGGTTTGCTCGGAGAACGGGAGCATATTCTTGATTTTATGCTCAGGATATCCTCTATTGTTTAGCAGCACGGACTTTTATCGCTTGAAACTTCGTTTCGCACTCTGCCCCCCTGCTTAATTATCACAAGCCTAAAAAACAGACGGCGCAGTCACGTACAAAATTTCCGGTCGTATTGGTGGATTTGTGAACCGCCATTGTGCATATGGTGCTGCACTAAGGATATAAAACTTGGTAGCTCCTCGTCAATAATGTTCTGAAGATACAGATTTTTGACCACCGTTATCTATTGGGCATTGCCAGTGGGTAGTGATGAGATCCAGCTACACACTACCTTCTTAGCACTATTCATCTGAAGCTCAGCCGATAGCTCTCTTACATGTACGCTTCACTAGGTTTAAGACGGCATGTTACAGCCTTTTGTCCATCGTAAAGTTACTTGGGCTTTTTAATATCTGATGTTCTCCCGTTTCGATCCAATGGCGTATACACAGTTTGGTGGAAACTCTTTTCCATAGAGGTGGTCATGTTCACATCTCAAACAAGCTCCAGACAGCATGAGATTCGAAGAAACCATGCATTCGCAGACGGCTACCTTGACAGATTCGTAGAAGCTCACAAACCGACAGTCAAACATTGTGGCCCGATTCAAACGGCCTGAAAGAAGGGCATTTTTTCTACAACTCATGAGAATCATCCGACGAACGATGCCACGTACAAATTAGTCTGTCTCATCTCGTTGTGCCTGATTCCACTCACCGTAGGACCTGTTCTACGTAGGCGCGGACACAGTTCGTCCAATTGTACGGTCACTCATGTTATGCACCAGTATACCTGTGGTTGCAATGGCATTTACATAGGCAGACTTGGTTGACACCTATCTCAGAAACTGGTAGCACGCGCCCCTAAGTGCTTAAAACAACTAATGAACGCTGCACCGGAAAGCTCACGTTATCACTTCTAAACACCTCACGACTACCGGTCACCAAAACGACCTATTCATCTCATTCAGGTATTGATGCATAATCCGAAGTTACTGGCCTCTAGAGGCACTATGTTGGTCGGAACTTACCGGCCGGAGTTGTGTACAATTGACTGAAGCAACCCATCGGGTTGGAATTTGCCCACACATAATGTCTGTTTGTTTGATGTATATAATGTGCATGTTTTACGAATGATATGAATAAACGATATGTTGACTCATCGCGAGTTATCTCTTCTTCTTTCTGCTCTGTTTTAACTGCTTTGGTCGAAGGTGTTAGTGTGAAAGTTTCGGATAAATTGCACGTTTGGTTCTCTTGATTTGATAAATGACCAGGGCTAGTAATTTTCGTGTTTTACATTAGGTCACACATAGTAGGGGTTAATCAATTCGTGCTGGAAGTTCTCTAAAGGTCATGAACACTCACGAACTTTTGTGGGCAACTGTGTGCATAGTTGATGCAAAAACTAAATGATTTCCCTGTATTTTCTCGCTGGAGTACAAAACTGCTTTAATAATCAGTTTTAGCTACTTATTGGATTAGTCTATCGTCTCAACCTCGTGAAAATAAACCCTTAATTAGTCACTCGTTTGCCAGGCAGTATAATCTACTACTAGTTTTCAATATGGAGTGTGCAGTGAAGGCAAAATGACCGAATGTGGTTCGTACAGTTGAGAAAGAAAACGTCGAGTCAGCAAGTGACATTCACCGCATTGTGTTGGACGTAATCAACCACTCATATATGGAGATCAATTCTGTCAGTCATAATGATGATGTTGGGTAATTTCTAGTCCTGAATGTATTTCGTGGCCAGTTGCACTTATACCGAGTGTCGTTTTTTTTATCAGAAAATCGTTCGAAGTTTCAAGGTATACGTCTCCTCTATTTAATTCACGAGGGTTGAAACAGGTCGTGTTGCGGGATGTTATTATTTCGGTGCAACCTTGTCGATCGCTTGACAAAATCGATCTGACTGTTTATACCAAAGGCATGACAATAGCGATCGAACAGAAAGTTGGAAGGAGTCAAAAGGTCACGACGAGAATAAACCGATAGCATGGGTTGTCTGCTGTGAATGAAACACCGATTGGGGTCAATTGATCAACAGGATTTTGCTGACCAACGAGCTCAAGTTTGGTGTCCATAATCTTATAGTACATAAATTGGTCGTATCAGTGTCTTCTGTCAAGGCATGCTTAGGAGCTGGTAACGCTGGGTTTCCCGTTTGATTATCCGCTTGGCTGGTTGCTCAGGTAATTGATTTACTTATTTGTGAGAAGGAGATAATCGACCATCTGCTGATGCAGACGCCCTATATTTTCGTTTCAATGGAGGCTGTTGCAACTAGAAACTTGATGATAACCAACGTGTGTATTTCATTTGAACTTCGTGTTCATGAGTAAAACAAATGACAGTTATGGAAGTGTTCCAATATATTCCAATCAAATGCGGCTCTAAGTCTGTTTGTGTTAGCGTTCCGCTCACTGATTCACATTTCTTCACCGCTCTACCATGTTCCGGCTGTCGTAGCTCATTGGTGTTCGGTGGCGCTGCTCGACCAGAGAGGTTGTTCTCTTAAGTCTTTGTACGGTGTTTGAGCTCCTGCGTGATTTATCCTTTTAATGTCTGCTCCGTTACACTAGTGTAATCTTTTCAGTTTGGATGAGTTTGAAGATACAGACTATTACCGGAAAATACTCTTCAATTATGCTAACGCACGGAGAATCACGTAAAAATGATGTCGAGAAAATTTAAATTGGAAGAAATATAGCTCAGCAAAAATAACGATGCTCCTCAACTAGTTTTTGTTGCATCTACCGATTTTGTGTGATTCTAATTCATCACTAGTTGTTGTTGATCTCTGAAAACACCGATTGGATTTTGTTCATCCTTGCATCATGACTTCAATTTTCTGATTTTACCAGGAGGATTTTTCCGAACTGTTCGATCAATCTTCCGTTGTGTATCTGTGTGCGGAGTCCCTACAGGTTCTTCCCGATGCATTCACTACACCCAACGCCGACACTGTTTCTCCTGCTGACGTGTTTGTCATCGGTGGCCTGGTGGATCACAACCATCATCCGAGCTATTGTTACCGACAGGTCACAAACCGAGGCTATCGAACCGCTCGATTACCAATCAAAGAATCGGGTATTCCAGTGCGCGGTCGGTTGGTACTCAGTACATTGCAGGTTTTCACAGCTCTTTCTCCGGTGATTGCCGGCACAAAAACATGGGTGGAGAGCTTGAATGATACTATCCCACCAAGGAAAAGAGTAAAACCGTTATAGTCGAACACACACGTCAACCCCACTATGGGTGCAACAGTGCCATTTGTGTATATATTCCACAGTCTTGTCTGTTAATTGTGTTTTTTCTATTATCGCGTGAGCAACCATGGGGCAGTAGTAGATGCTTACGACAAATTCCAATAGAATTGTTATAACACGACCAGTACACTCTTGCTTGCCGATTATTCCGAATTTAATCTTTCCCCAATTGTTAGACGACTGTTTTCCAGGACATATGTGTATCATGTCGGATTCAACACTGCCTATTAGTGTACTGGCCTGGATGCCTAGGATATGTTCCAACTATTAACTTTCCATGTTATCTCTCATTTGGACTCTCTTCCCGATGAGTTCCTGTAAGATAGAAACCGCTCCTGTGTTGTTGGATTATAAGTAAACATCGAACGGCATTAACACCATCGATTCAGATTCTTGTCTGTCTTAGCGCAAATCAGTCATGGATTCTACCGCGTCTATTCAGTTGGTGGGGTTTATCCGTCCTAAGAGTGGCATGTACTCGTTGACTGGCTGAAGAAACCTGAACTAATCCACAACTGACTGAGATCTGCCAATTTTTGATTGTTTACTAGATTGCTTGTTTTCTTATTTATGGGCCACAATGAGATGAAACTTGTGAAGTGGTAGAGCTACATTTAGGCCTAGATGCTAATTGTTCTATTTCGTCTTACAAGTTAGTGATTGTTTAAAACGATGCTGTCATGCATAGTTGAGCCACAATGCATTTGCTGATTTCACTGTTTTGTTAATTTACAACTAAAATTTAAGACTTCTTTAAGTCTATGAGCTTTACTTGTAGTTACCCGTGACCAATTATTTGACGTGCTACGGAGATATCGGTGTATCAGCCCGATACACAGTTAGCAGTCCGTTCTTCCTCCCTGAGCGTTACACGACCACACCACGCAATATAAATGAGGAATTAATGTCATGCTTTACGGCAGAAGCGGAATCTTAGCCTGAGGCCAATTGAATGATCGTATTTTGTTGTCATTTTGGACAAATTTGAGAAAGCTAGCAGAGTCATCAATCTATAGATCCCAGGTTGAATATGATAAACATCACCATCGACATCACGAGCAATACATCAGTGTTTTGCATGCATGCTTAGTTGCCACATCGCTACGAATAAGCAAAAAACGAAGAAAAAGAGGAAGAAAATGAGAGGTGAAGAGACCTTACTGAAAAAAATCGCTACGTCTATATTCAAACATCCAACATCAAGGTCCCTACATCTTGTAAACAAACAACCGAGCTGTAAGTGAAAGTAAAGCGTCATCAGCAAGACAACTTCCCCACGGCTCTCACTGCCCCGCATCATTGGGCGCACTCACTTCACAGAAAAGTCGGCCAAACAACGACAACATCCACACCACTGAGCTCGATGACTCGCCATCTCACTTAGTGTCTCCGGCCATCTACTCTGTGAGCCGCGACAGTCCCAGCCCGGAAGACGAACCCGATCTACGATAGCCAACCCTCAGGTGAACGACTTCATTTCTTTACGCCAGGTGAACATCTGTCCACCTAGAACCTTGCGCCAGTCGGCAGCAAACATAATGTAGCTACCAAAGGTCGGTTAAATTTTATTAACCTGATTTAACTCGCTCTACATTCTACGGTTCCAAACACACGTTGTGTATACATCTCTTGCTCAAACAGCAGCATGCACAGTGTTGTTTCTGTTCGCATGTTACTGAAATAGCCGAAAAGTTTCGTTATTCAAAATTACCAAACGATTGCTT
Source organism: Paragonimus westermani (assembly GCA_008508345.1). NCBI lineage: Eukaryota > Metazoa > Platyhelminthes > Trematoda > Plagiorchiida > Troglotrematidae > Paragonimus > Paragonimus westermani. Next base: position 52,599 of record QNGE01002113.1, read on the forward strand.
GGATCCCGGTACTCCGCAGCAGCACTTACTAGTCATGCGTAAAAATTTTACCAACATTCTCATTTTGTATCACCAGTGCTGTTTAAAAATTTGACGACTTGGTGGTTAACTGTTGTTGTGGTCGATAGTTCCAAAGCTCACGTGGGCATCTGCTAACCTCTTTGATACATGTAAAATTCATGATCTGATGGATGCCAAGCGAGTATTGGACAATATCGTTGAAAATGGGCTTGTCTGGCCGGATTCTTAAGTCGCCTCAGAAAATTTTCTTTTCATTAGCGTTGTATGCGATGAATGACCATTCTAGAGATACTGTTTTTGGATTCTTCGCGCATATGCCGTTTTAACAACATTTAATGAAATCTCAGGTTAAATCCTACTCACCTTTGGTCGTAGCCCTCGCCGTTTATGAACCACAAAAACTGAATACACACATGCGCTGAAAACGGGCGGTAATCTGCTTCCTCTATCATTGCGGACGTCTCATCAGCAATATTACAAGCTAAAATGATGTAACCCAGTTGGGTGCACTAATCGATATTCCTGATAACGAATATAGTGTACGATCTTCCACGAAGACGTCGAGCAACGCATAGTGATAAACCAATGATCCCAAATATTCACAACAAGATTGGATCATAACGCCACGGTACTGTTGAACAAATCATCAAAGTGAATAGTTAGACAAACTGAACAGTTTCGATCGACAAATCTTTTCCGGGGAATGAGTTACAATTTGCTGCTGGACGGGCTAAAAATGAACTATAATCACATAGTAAGGCATTCTTACCCAAAAGATCTCTTCCGAGCAGTCAACAGGTTCAAAACAATGGGAACGATTCGACCTCCAGAATAGGGCTACACGCACCACTCGAATAAAGTGCAAATGACTGCCTATTCGCACAACTATCAACTGGACGCGAGAAAACTAGATCGCCCAGGTCAAGGTCCAGTTAACGTTCAGAAACAGGGGAGGTTGAATGTACAGAGATAAACACTTGGGGGGATGGGGTTGGATCAGATTTTCACATGATCTAACTTCAAAAGACGATACACATAGGATCACTGTTAACCCACACTTTTAACAACACTACACATTGAAGGTGTAAAATACATCATACAGCTGTATCATTTAGTCGGTTCAGTATGGCTTGCAGATTCTTTACAGAAGAGTTAATTAGTGATGTCGTCCACATACACAGTATAAGTCAGCCCACTACCGGGCAGGAGCTTCATTTCAAGATCTTAGAAACTTCAGAGTGCTCCTGTCAGATATGTTGAAAGAGAAGGGGGATATCAGGCGCCCTTGACAGCCGTCACTTTAGGTAGAGGACGCTGGATACCCTAACCCATAAATGCGTACTGCGCGTTCCGATTAGGACTGCAGCGATTTAAAAAAATTTGTGTATTTCCCTAGGGCTCTTTTGTGATGGCAAAAGCCTCAGAGAGCGTGTCTGGCACTCGAGTCAAATAAAGTCTTCAGGTGCCAGAATGCAACTAGTGTTGGCAGAAAATAATTGTCGGTGCTCCGTTAAGTTTCGCAAAGAGGAGATTTGGTCAACATACCCTCAACTAAGTCGGAAGCCAGCCTGTTTTCTTTGTTGTTTTCTTTATCTCGGAAGCCGTTTATTTTGAATCATACTCAGGCCGGAGGTGTGGGTATTCCAACACTCGGCGGAATACCTCGACGCGGGAGGATGCACGTCCAAAACCCCACAACGAGCGGATCGGGGGCGACCGGATGATTAATCGCTTGACTGGATCGGAACAACAGGCGAGACGTGGTAGGGAAAATAGAAGGGACGACGAAATCGGAGGCGCGATTATTCCAACGTTCGCAGGAATATCGCGAAGCGATCTTGGATTACGCTCAGAGGCCAGTGGAGATAGATGGAGGAGAACAAGAGCAACTGGACGGGTCATCGCTCAACGAAATCGGACCAACAGGCGAAGAATGGCAGGCAGAAAAACCCCCGATAGACGGCGCTGATCACGCACATAAACCGAGCAGAAGATTCATCGCTTGACTGGATCGGAACAACAGGCGAGACGTGGTAGGGAAAATAGAAGGGACGACGAAATCGGAGGCGCGATTATTCCAACGTTCGCAGGAATATCGCGAAGCGATCTTGGATTACGCTCAGAGGCCAGTGGAGATAGATGGAGGAGAACAAGAGCAACTGGACGGGTCATCGCTCAACGAAATCGGACCAACAGGCGAAGAATGGCAGGCAGAAAAACCCCCGATAGACGGCGCTGATCACGCACATAAACCGAGCAGAAGTGCACACGATGCTTGAGCGGAAACCTGGGCGTGTTGTGGTCCGGAATGATGGCTAATAAACGCGAGTGCGCGTGTGGCATGAGGACTAGCGTATTGGACAATAAAGATTGTGCTTTGTTGGACGCCTTCTCGCTACACTAAGAGCACCCTGGATGCAGTAAAGACAAGACTGATACCTTTATGGTTGTCTCATAATGTCCTTGGAATGGCTGTTGGTAACTACTAGCTATGATGCGCCTCTCTAGACTCCCGTGTGAAACGGAGAAGTATGGTCAGTTCGGACAAAAAATCTCTCATCACTATCCTTGAAAAGAGTTCGAAGAAGGTCCGGACCCGGAGGTTTGTTGTTTCAATAAGAATTGGATGGTCGCGCGAAACGGCACAGCTGACGACCACATCTTCACCATCCAGCGCGGAATGAGTTGGCTCAGCCTAGTACAACTGTTATTTAAAGTGCTCAGCCAATCTGTTAAACCACCTAGACAAACTCTGAGTACTTTAGTCGTCTTTCTCACACATCGCCTCACCACCACCTCTCGATGGCCATTGCGAACATGAAACATGGAAAACAGCATCCAACTATTCTCTGTTAAATATGCCTTCACCTTTTTCGGGCCAGGAAGCCCCGATCTTTACATATACCTTTCATAGGTCTGTGTTTCAGCTCACGGCCGCGATTGTGGTATTTGAAGTCTGATGGGTGCTAATCAGTGTTAGTTCACAATTCTTGTTAAATCAACGCAAATCCACTCTTACCCTGCTCCTTTTGAGCTGACTATCGCAGAAAGTTTGCATCCCAGTTGGGATCTCCACCCGGTGCTCGTTTCTACCACTCCAGCGTTCTTTGTTCAATACTTACGTTTACACAAGCTTAGATTGCTAGGCTATGTACTAGGTATACCAGCTGGTCGTCTGCCACTCCGTGCACTCTGCCGATGATGCAGCGGACTGGCGCAAGGTTCTAGGTGGACAGATGTTCACCTGGCGTAAAGAAATGAAGTCGTTCACCTGAGGGTTGGCTATCGTAGATCGGGTTCGTCTTCCGGGCTGGGACTGTCGCGGCTCACAGAGTAGATGGCCGGAGACACTAAGTGAGATGGCGAGTCATCGAGCTCAGTGGTGTGGATGTTGTCGTTGTTTGGCCGACTTTTCTGTGAAGTGAGTGCGCCCAATGATGCGGGGCAGTGAGAGCCGTGGGGAAGTTGTCTTGCTGATGACGCTTTACTTTCACTTACAGCTCGGTTGTTTGTTTACAAGATGTAGGGACCTTGATGTTGGATGTTTGAATATAGACGTAGCGATTTTTTTCAGTAGTTACGTTCCCTTCTGAGTGTTTCTTCATGGTTGTGGTAGTTAACCGTCAGTGAGATACACTGGTGTATTGCCGTCTGGTGGTGATGATGACTCCAGTGTTGGGACCCAGACGGTTTAGCAATTTGTGCTATTTGGTAGGTGTTTCTTATCTCACTGTCACCCAATTTCTGACTGGACACTACGCGTTTGTGTGCAGATGGTGCCTGAACACATGTTAACACAAAGCGGGTACAAACACGAATATCCTAATTCAAGCTGGCTGCCCCAAACTGAACTACAATCCTCAATGGAGTGGTTCCACCGGTAGGTGGTGGTGATATCGGCTTACGTTCTTAGTTGAGTTGCACAAGGTGGTCTTCATGTGACGCATTATCGTCGTTTGTTTTCAGTCGCGCGACAGCATACATGGTCCATGAGAAGCGCATAACCGCAATGGCCGATTTGCAATGTCAGTGCGTCGCGCCCGCACGCTGAGCAAAGTACCTAACCTACCCTTATCCCGTGTAGGACGACTAAATTGTGCATTTCCGTCGTTTGTAAGCATACTAATGTCGGAGTGTTTAGTGTATCATGAAAAACGCAGTATAGCGGACGAACTGATTCACCATCAGGCTAAGTGCATGAATTTTATAAGAGAAGAATGCGTGCACTCACTCACTTGTTGCTGTGGAAACAGTCATGTTGGTTGCATGACCAGACATATGAACGGGTCCGTGAACATCACCCAGCTTGGCTCAACAGTAAATCAACTAAGTTAGTCAACAGCGCCACAATATCGGACCTGATGGGTTCGAATCACTTTGTCAATGTGACGGACGCACTTCGCCTAATCTACCGAGTCGAGGGCAGTAAAGTGTAAGATATTCTGTCCGCAGAAACGATTCGTTCAGGATTTGGTGCTGCCTTGTCCTATCCCTCACCATGCTGACCTCTAAAGATCTGTTGTTCAAGTGGGTATTTGACTACAGTGTGACATTGATTTGACCGACTTCGTCAACCGTCTGTTCTCCGTATACCTCTGTAACGTATTCAGCCTGACGGTGAATCAATAAAAACGCTTCTTCGCTACGCTGTATTTAGTTTGTTTCCAAAGAATGGAGGGGTCACCGTGAAAGACGATTTTGATGGCATCTGCGTTACTGTCGACTGACTGACCGAAAGTCTAGCGGCGCCCAGGCGATCATTCACTGTTATACAGCCCTAGAGTTCAGCGCATTTCCTGCGTTCCAGGAGGAGTTAAAGTGAATGACAGCAATAGGATCATGGAGGCAAGTCCCGGAGACATCGCACATCCAGTTCCACATTTCAGAGATTCATTGTCAAAGTGACGTGCTGATATGTTTGTCGGAAGTCGCGGACATGTAGGTTACCAATATTTGCCAGTTGTCACAGCTTGAAAAGGAAATTGGGAGGAGAGGACGAATTTGAAAATGAGTGAATTGGCCTATCAAGACAGCGATAAGTTCTCATCCCCGTGAAACTCTCTTAAAGGAACAAGCCTTAGTCACAGGAGTCCTTGAGTATTCTAAGTCCAATCAACCTGTACCAGACTGGTATGCTACTTCTTGGCCTTTCCTTCTGCCTGTTCCGCCGCTCGATGGGCTTTGGTGGGGTTGCTACCCGCCGTTCCCACCATTTTTTCAAGTCAACTTTCAAGCACATTCACTACAGTCGGCTTCGACCGTGTCTGCCATCTGGGTCTCTGGTGTTACCGTGTGAACTCAGCCAATTAGTTCTCAGCATAACTGAGGAGCTACGCGATCGTCATTTGGAGATAACAGTGCAGATACCGTCTCAAACAAAATCCGCGCACTACTCACAAGTGGTTGCTCCTGAGTGTTTATCTGCAATATGGCTGCCGCATGAGACCACGAGTGTAAGTTCACGACACACGCTGATGAGCTCTAACAAGGGCGGAATTTGAGCTGCAACTAGGTTCAGTTGTTGAGTGGGTAAACTGTTGTTTATATAAGGAACAAGTTTGCGAGTTGCACAAACCTGTATCAATTGTAGAAACATAAGTGATTGCGCAATTGAACCCAGCTTCCGCTTACCAACCAGCGCGAGGTTAAGTTTGCGACGTGAGGTAAACCATGCTCGACACAGTTAATTACATTTGTCTTGCGACGGTCTTGTCACTGTTCCATTCGGATCCAACTTGGATTACATCAGCCGGCACGTCTCTAGATCAGACGGCTTGTTTCATTATCTCACTTCCTACGTGGTGATTATGCTGAAGATGTGAAGGTATGCCACAGCAGCACAACCAGTTATCATTGAACGACACACTTTCAGCTTTTTCAGTGCCTCGAGGACACAAGAGTATTAACTGAACCACTGAACGTACGCTGATCCTTACGCCTTGACGTGACCGCGCGTACAGCCAGTCACAGCAGTATGCTGATTGGTCATTGCAATTCAGGTTACATCTCGTATCTGAAACTGCAAGTGTAGTCTCCCAATTCGGGGGTTGGTGGTTCGAACACCGATCTCCACTTGGCAAATCCAACGGAATTCGGGGTTTCAAAATAAAGTATACACAGAGGTTGAAATTTCAAACCTTATGGTTGCGATGAGAAGTGTTTGTGAGGGTGACTCTGCGGAACCATATCCTTGTTTATCTGGGAGAACACTCGCTAACAGAAAACATCCACTTCTTTACCCTCATGATAATCGTGCAGTGATCCGGTTTCGACAACCCGTGCAGGTGTTTCAGTTTGTCGTGGACTACTGTAAAGATTCTGCGAATATTACCATAGCATGAATCGCGCAGATGGCTTTTCTCACTTCGTTTTCCTCGCGAAGCTACCAGAAGTTCATTAAATGCACCAAATTAGGACAGCGTCGAATTCGATAACGGATCTGTGTGTGACAGAGGACACTCGCGTCTGTCTACTCGGCCACGGCTATCGATCCTCTTGTACAGTTTCGTCATCTTAATTCGATGTTAGCAACAAACGGAGCAGCAAAATTCAAACGTCACGGCCAATATCAGCGCCAGGATTCAAATTCGGAATACCACATTCGACAGTTAAAATCAATAATAAAACAGTTGGCGGTAATCTGTCAGTTTCCTATTGAAATATGAAAATTTGTGGATAGGACAATGGAATGTTTGAACCAGAAGATCACACATAAAGGCTAGGTGCAACAAGCAGTCAAAATCAGCAAGCGCGCACGGGCTAAATTTGAGTTGCATAACAGACCGTGCAGCTGTGTTGTCTGCACCATTTTGGCTTACCTTTCTGTAAGTCGTGTGCATGGCATGCTGGGCCTTTGGCTGATGCTTGTTCGTATTGTTTCCTTTTATAGGGCTGTTGTTGGAACCTCTACTTAGGAAGAACGCTGCTCCCCGGCGCCTCCACGTTGCCCCAAAGTTAGTCCGCAAGTGCTACGGACAGTCGGAATAGAAACGGCCGGTTTGCATGTTACATGGGCACGACGATCTACTCGTGCGTACATCTGGAGGACTGTTCTGACCACCAGGGCACAAACTTGCCGTCATATTATCTGAAAGCAAACGACTCAGCGCAAGATGGATATAATGTAGCGAGAAGGCATCCAATAAAGCACGATCTTTATTGTCCAAATCGCCAGTCACATGCAACGCGCAGTCTCTCGTTTATGAGTCGTAATTCCAACCCGCAGCACCCCACCCCGGTTTCCGTTCACACGTCGTGTGCACTTCTAACCGGTTTACGTGTGTGACCGGTGCCTTCTATCGGAGGGTTTTCCGCTTGCCATTCCTCGTCTGTTTGTCCGATTCCGTTGCGCGATGGCTCGTCCGGCTGCTCGTGCTGTCCGCCATCCACCCAGTGTTGGCCTTGACCGTATTCCAACA
>QNGE01002113.1:65727-77212 GCA_008508345.1 Paragonimus westermani
GTTTGTCCGATTCCGTTGCGCGATGGCTCGTCCGGCTGCTCGTGCTGTCCGCCATCCACCCAGTGTTGGCCTTGACCGTATTCCAACATCGTGTCGAGATGTTCCTCTAAATGTTGGAAAAAACACGCCTCCGATCTGGCCGTCTGTCGTATTTCGCCTGCCCTGCCTCGCCCGTTGGTCCGATCCAGTCGAGCGATGACTCACCCGGTCGCGCACATTGTCCTTGATCCGATCGCGGCAGCTTTTCGAACGTACCTCCCCCACGTTGAGGTATTCGGCCGAGCGTTCGAAAACTCGCACCTCCGGCCTGACAATCCACCACAATAACACCCGTATTACCACGTTAGCCCATTATCAATGAGAGCACTTACGAATGAATGAATAGAGAGGTCTTGAGCACATTTTGCCAGCACATAATATACTCTGGACACGTGACGTCAAACATATTGTCGACTTATGTGCAAAGTTCTAACCTAAACTCCACAGTTTTCGGTAGCGAAAGCACATTTCGCATATATAAAAGCCGAATGAAGTACGAATGGTCTCAGCAAAGGCCAACAATTTAATGTCAATTTTTAAGTTGACTACATAATGCTCGTGGAGAAACGTGTTCAGTGGTTTCTATCTGGTCTTCAACAACCAACTTAGTGCTCGCAAGGTGTCATAATGCACACAGTCAGTGTTTCACGTCTAGATATCGTAGGAGATTTTACTTGCTAATCGCAAAACCCAACTTAAATGAAAGGACCCAGTATTCAGTGGCACGAACAGTCAGCAAAGTTGTTTATTGTTCCCTCCTCGAATCAAAATATCGTCGTCCAAGCAAAAATGAAATCTACCGATAATCCGAATATAAATGTTAGAAGGTAGAGCGAGTACAAAAGCTTATTACAAAAATAAGTCAATGCAAATGAGAAAACAAAAAATCCACAGAGGGGTAGTGCACACAAATAACGATAATAATGGAGTAGCGTTAGAGTAATAAAGGAAAATGAACACTGCAGTTCAAAACAGTTTTCATAAGTGACGTTCTGCTAAGCCAGTGCGAACTTCGATCGCCGGAAAAAATATTGAAACAAAAAAACGAACGCTCGGATCGGGCAAAAGAGTAATAGGTTTACAAGTGGTTTGGCACGCAACAAGCAGTGGCAGGGGGCGTTATTCAACGGATCGTGTGTATATAGATGGTAATCAGAAAGCCCAAAAACAGAAATCCAGTAGGAGTAACCAGATGAGACCGACGTGAAACTAGCTCCTGAGATTTGTAAGATGGTAGCGTCTATAAATTATAGGAAGAACTTTTCGACATAGGTGCGATAGGATCCTGTTCGGAAATGAGTGTTCTACTGGGTATGACAGGTCGACGTATTAAGCCTTCGATATGTACCGGAGCAAACTGTGGAGCTTGTTTCCGCGACAGTGATTCATCTGTAGCATAACTGAAACTGGCTTCTTTAACGGATTTGCTAATCGCAAACCCGCTGCCCGAATGACCCATCCTAGTGGGCAGGCGCTCCACAGTGCCACTATGATATACATGGGGACTAGGTGGTTCCATGGTCAAGCGTCGCCGACTGGACCAAGTAAGCGTGTGGTTGGGTCTTGGTTTGGATGTATTTGGCGAGACAGCAGATTGGATATGCGCCACGGGTTTTCGTCTAGAGAAGATATAAACCAACAGTATAATGTGGATGATTAGCACTAACCGCTTGAAAAGTGATCATAAACTAGTTAGTGCGAGCCAACTCACAAGGGGTGCAAAAACGCAGCGCAACAAACTACCCGTTTTGCGCATCAGGTGCATTTATCAAGTAAAAAGAGGAGACCATAAAAAAACGCCGACGGCGGCGTCAAAATAGGAATCACGTTTCGGTAAAAAGTTAATACAAGACATAAACGCCAGTTTTCTTCTTTCCAGTGAGAGCAAATCAAAATTTCTTTATATAAATAAATAGTTTTGTTTTTCATGTTCCGTATTTTAACAGCTTGGGCTAAAATGCTTAAAAAACCAGTCCGTAGCATCCAAACACCGTGATGGTAATACGTAAACTGTAGTTATGCAAGACAGACAGATCGTTATGAAAAATTCCTCATCAACATTATCAAAAGCAAGAATGCACCAGCGGTTACCGCTGACGCTAAATTGCCGAACAACCATGAATTAAAAAGCAAACCCTACCGGGAAAAACGAAAAAAGAATCTTTTTAATAAACAAGTGCTTAACCCCAAACGTTCAATAAAAGGCTGTCTACACTTTACAAACCCAGCATAAGTGAAAGTAAGACCCCATCGGCAGGAGAAGTTCGGTACAGATTTCACTGACCCGTGTCAGAGACAACTCGGCTAAACAACGAAAACATTCGCGTTATTGAATCCTGGTTAGCCGCTACTTGTTCTGTGAAACACGAAACAAAATGGTTGAACTGAAAACGTGTAATTAAAAAGTCATAGAAAAAACTGACATCGCTAAGACTTGAATGAAACAATGAGAAGATTCGAATCATGTGATGATCTCCGGAGTAACAAACCTGTCTCAATCTGTTTATTACTATCCTCAGATAACAATCGTTACGCAAATTTTACGTGTGAAGCGAACGAGATCAAATTATAAGACCTATTCGTATCGATGAGTTTGAAAACAGTCATCCAAAAACAAATCCAGCCACATGGCACTAAAAACAACGTCGGCCTTCTATCAACCTAACACAAGAACGGTACAAAATTCTTGAAAGAGTGGACTATCAAATGCATGTGAATGAGATGGATGGATGGAAAACAGATCGAAGAGCAACGAACCGGACACTTAAAAATAACCAAACGACCGCTTATGAACCCCGGTGCTGCGGACCATATTAGTAGGGGATATGAAGTAAACATACAGAAACAAAACGAAAAGCGTTACGTTTTTGTATATTTACTTCATATCGGTTACTAACATATATAGGAGAATTCACTTTGGTAAGCGAAAACCGAATGACAGGGGCTAATGGAAGGCTCTAGGATGAGATGCGTATAAGGGAGTGTACAGAAAATACACCGCTGACGTTAAAGAAACCGCGAACGGTTACTCTTCAGTGAGGACCTAATGAACGTCTGGATAAGAAGGTTAACACCCAGAGAACAAACAAACAGGGGGATATTTATTCGTGTCAGCTTACTGAGCAAAATGTGTAACAAATCGGAGATCCGAACGAGACGAGGATAAACTCGTAAAAACTATAACAATATCGATGAATGAGACCGCACAGGAAAAGTATTGGGTAAGGAGCGAAACAGCAGCAATACCAAACTGATAGACGAGTGCCGATGAAGTGCAGAGAACAAATTGATTAGACAAACAAGGGAGGGAACGCGTGCAATGCTGAACAGTACTGCAAGGAAAGACACGCGACAGTGCTCGCACCCATGTTATGGTTCAAGTGATGCGCTATGAGGAACTTACACAAAGCGGTAAATTATTACGGAGAAACCTAGTGTGACAGTCTAAGAATAAATAGTCATTTAGAAAACAAGCACTAAATGAACAGGTACACAGTAGCGCTGAAATAAACTGTCCAACATGGTAAGCGAATCTTATAACACCCAAACTACGAGAGATGGAGATCTTTATGTAGAAACTCAAATTCAATCTGGTTCTGGTATTCACATTCGACTGCACTTGAATTCCAAGTATTCATTCGTTAAAACAGTCCAGATCAGAAGACGATCCACAATCGTAGATATGAACAAGAGTTACTCCAAATCTAACAATAGAGGCCTTGAACAAGTAACAGAAACGCTTCACGATAACTATCAACAAAGTGGCGCGCAGAATAAAATCCAAAGACTCAAGTGTTTAACTCGGAACCTGTGTAACTTACAACAGGCTACTAGTTGTGCAAGACGAAGCATTGTATACCAAACTATCAAAATCGCGAGTGTGCGTACACGCAAGAGTGTGTAAGCAATCTGCATTCGATGATCTAATCTTATTTGGCTATCAAGACAGATGGGCACAACCTTCATTATAAACACCGATGACGCCCGTAAACCTATTTACATTGACAGTGATCATGCCCATTTACGACCAGCAACCACTTTAGAAAAAAGTTTCGTTCACAAAATTGAACAAAAAAAGTGCACTGGTTCATTAAAGCAAAATTTATAACTACCTGTCATACAACCAACTCAGAGTCCTCATATGTACAGCTGGTGATAGTGTTTTGCACTTTTTGTCATGCTTACCGAAAGGTTTCTTATGCCTTGGCTGGTAAAAATACATTATTATTATTATTATCACCGATAATTTGGCCAAACTAGCAAGTAGAGACTAAGGATAACGCAGTCCAAACCACAGTGACACCCAAAACAGATCGTGATAAACCTTACCCGTAAGCGATTTCTGCGGTAGAAACAGGTTTTTTTGTTGCTTCCTGTGCTCGTAACAACAGTGATCGCACAACATTATGGACATCTACAGATTGGGAGGAAATTCGTCAGGATTAAGCAAGCGAGAGAGAAAAAAGGCATGTGCGATAATGCCTACAAAAACGTTCATAATTTAATTTTGTAATATGCAAAATTTTTCACATCAGTGACTCACACGGTGAGCAATATCGCCCTCCAGGATGAAATGTGAGAACGTAAGACGATAATGAAAGGTTGGATAGAAAGAATACAGGAGAGGGGTACGTTACTCACCTAAATATGATGATTTAGGATTTATTCTCAGTGGGCCTTAGCCTGATTTTGAAGATCGGATATGGTTTCACTGGAACGTCATTTCACTGACTTTAGAACATAAACGCGCCACTCTATTTGATTATATTATATAGGTTTGGTTGTCATGGTTCTGATGCCAGTGTCCAGATAACGCACGTTTACGGATAAACTGGCGTACGGATAGACAAGGGGGTATAAGCGTCGAGTTCAGGAAACTAGGATGACGCCAATCTGAACAAGTTTGAGAATCACTTGTATATACTAATGAACTTCGAGGCAAGTTAAAAAAACAGCCGTCACCAAGATTGAGGAAAAAACTAGTATGACTACAAGAGCCAACAATCGCGAGATTGCTGCGAAATGACACCGGTTTAATAGAAAACCAGCCACTTCCTCACGAAGTTCTTTAGCAAAACGAAAAAAATCAAAACAGTTGACAGAAGGAACGTAACGCAGAAATCAAACGCATCAACTGCGAAAAGAAACGCCGGCTGGATCGTACGACAGATATTTACTTAAGTGAATCGACGCTGACTAGCTGTCAGAGTGTAAGACTCACTTAATATGAACGTAAGAGAAAGTTGTAAACGGGCATAAACTAAGCATGCAAGGAAGCTTTTGAAAGTTTGCCAATTTTAAACCAGCAAGATAAATGCACGTAAGACTTGAGGAAATCAGTACCAGAACCAATCAGCATAGAAAAATCAAACTGAAAATCAGCGGCCGCCTATATGTAATCAATGTTAGTGAAGGTTAAAAAAGAGCCGATCTATTCAAAAGCTCGTGCTGAGTGGCCGATCGGATTGGAGGTCAAAAGGTCATTCCGTTAAAGCGTATGATCAAATTACACCAACACCTACGTATTGATAATGCTCAGTTTGGTGTCAGAACAATTACCGAACTAAAGTGTCTGCGCTACAAAATACGGAATACTGACAACTATTTCACGTAAAGTAAATAATTGCCCGAATGGTGGCAAGTCGCCGCACCATAAACTGTTTCTGTTCAGAGATTTGGATGGCTAAGAAATCCCTATTCCATATTCAACGAGAAAGTCTGAGTAGCAATAACCTGTGACCAAATCACAGCCTGATCACGACTTAATGTCCTCAAAAAGTTGACGGTAAATGCCCCATTAATAGGAGAAACCTGTGGCCTAAAAATCGTTATCAGTTCACCGATTAGTAGCATGTGACACCCATGCGAACAAAGATCAGCTGACACGGGAAGTAAAACGAAAAGGTAAATGTCTTTCGATAGTCACGTTTAAACGAACACTACGATTAGTGCCCTCTTTTTTTTAATTCCGTAGGCTGATAAAGATCATTGTGCCTAACAGTTATGGCATGAACCATGTCAATCGAATAAACACAATAAAAATAATGGTTTAACAAGGCCTCCAGATGTTCGCCGACCAAATGAAGCCTACAACAGGCACCTTCATAGGTTGGACGCATTAGACCAAAATGGTCGAGGTGTAGTTCAAATCATTGTGTTATACGCTAATCTACTCCGGCCGGTTCATCTAGCATCGCTCTTAAGACTGAGAAAAACAGTGTCGATTATGAACAACTAAAACGTTTACATTGTTTTAAAGTCAGCCTCCACTATAGTAGCCATTGGCCATTGCACTAAAACCAGAGGCTCGCATTCACAAACGAAGAGCATGAATTTTTCTACCATGGATGTGTGGTATACAAGCATTGAAGTTAACAACAGAACGTGCCGCTATCGATGAGGACGATAAAGGGGTAAACAGCGGAAGCGTAAATCCTACCGCCCATCTCCTCAGTTAATGCAAGGTCAAACAGACGTTGATACTCGCGTGACACAGTTCTCCGAACAGCACTCAATTGTGCATTCATGTCTGCAGATATGCTCATTGTAGATCATCCGGGTAAAAGCAGAAGTTGGACGTTAGATGGTTATGGAACACAGACGAGTACTACTTTTCAACGTGCAGTTGCCACTCGTTTGAAGGACGCTCTGGTATCCACTATCCCGCCCCCTCAGGCTACGTGGTAACACTACAAGCAACAGATCACCGGAGCAGCCATTGAGTCGATCGGTGTTCAGCGCCCAAAACGGCCAGACTGATTCGACAACAACAATGTGGCTATCTCCAACCTAGCATGTCTGTTTTCCGTCGTTGCACATAAAACCGTTCAATGTGGCGGACAATATGAGCGCACTGTTCTCCCGTTACCTCTTACATAAAAGCATAGACTAATTACTCCGAAATACGCATACACCATTCCTGCCGTCTCAGTGCTTAATCAGGATGATCAATTGTCAATGCATCACAGTGAACCAGCAGCTGATGTTCCCTTCTCGCTTTCACTATGCTCTAGGCGTTGCAAATGGGGTTCAGCGTAGACGAATACGGTCCTAATCGTAACAATTGCCCTCCTTGATAAGCATCTTCGGAAAAGATGCCTTCCAAATCAGTATAAGGCCCATTATCACAGATGACTACTATCAACGACATAGCTGAGCACGTCTTCAGTTTATGCAACAAAGTACGGAACGCTTGTCTCCAGTCATTACTGTTGTATGCAAACCTCTGCACGGTAAAGGTCGTAATAGAGCCTTCTGTCGTTGCCCCAATCAAACCTAAGCTTCGGCCACTGGTGTTGATTAAGGAAATATATGCGTTCGTTTCCTTCAAAGAACGTCCCATCGACCTTGTGCAAAACAAGTTAGTTCCATCAATTCAAAACAAAATACTGTCTTGTCACCCGGTTCACATTGGTGTCCGTATTGACGAGAACTTGGTACAGCTTCTCCACGGAGATAAACCGCCCATTCAAATGTTCACCGAGAGTAGTCATTGGTACTCTCCTCTCGATTGGGGTTTCACTTTCGTACTAACCTATCCACTGGCTAACAAGCATTGGCCGATTGGACAGAAAGAGTCTAGTCACACGCCTCCTGGCCTTATTTCCTTTAGATCCACACTGGATACGTGGTGTGAGAGTGGAACTACAGGTGATGCAACGGGAACCGCCTGTGGCAAGTGTTGTGCATTCCTTTGTCTTCGGCTACTGCAACAGATTAATCCGAGACGGATATTGCCAATCTTATGTGTACGCGCGCGAATTAACCAGTCACATAGCTTGTATTGTCAATTTGATGGAATGCCAAGCAATGGAAAGGATGGAACGTAACAAGCATACTAAATCTATAAGTTGATGAACCCAATAGAAGGGTTACCATCGGACTCGATACACCCTTCATACTGTACTTATCACCGACCAACTCGGCGAAGGTAAACGCACGGAAGACGCATTAAAGCACACCAGAGTTCTCATGCTGTTTTACATCATGGGCACATACATCCTCAAACAAAGCATCGGTAATAATCGAACCCACTGTTCAAAAACCACCCTAGCAGATTATCCGCATGGAACCAGTGCAGTCACTGCGCGTTCTGTATGATATGTAGCTTGCGGACAGGGCTGACTGGATTATTGGTTTACATTTTCCAATTCGCTCTTCTTACGTGTTACAACAAAAACGCCTTTATCAGGAGGTGTTTGTCTCCCGTTGTCTATATAGCGGAAAATCTTCTGCTATCTAGAAGCTTAGTACCTCGAAGGAAACTGAGAGCTCACCTCTAGAATCCGTAACCGAAGAAGCGATCATAGACGGTTGCGAATGAGCCGGGGGGAAATCGTTAGACAGATCAGTCCCATTTGATACTGGTCCTGAGGAAAATAGAGAGAGATCCGGGCTTTCAACCTTCTTCAAATAATTGATCGCATCGGCCAGCATAGAATCGGCCGTCTGCTTGTGCAGCCTCGGAGAAGAGGTACTGCAAGCATCTTCCATGGTTGGTAAGCCTTCAACTAACCAAGGCCAGTGCTTTAACAAGTTCTCCAAAACCTGGAAATCAATCCAATGCGAACGTCATCAATTTATTCGGTTGGTTTGAACAGAACTTTTCAAGAATTAACCGAGTAAAAACCTAGAAAAGTGTTCGCGAAGTGTAAATCTACTGGTGACCATCGAAGATAAAGAAAAACAAATTCCTTTCCACCCCAAACGGGGATTAGCCAACCCGTGATTATACGAAATTGTACAATAACAAATAATAAGTACACAGTGTAGTAGTCTAGTCGCTGGTTAGTCTTTCCTTCAGAAAATCAACTTGTGAGCTACAGAGGAGACAATGCACTGTAAGTGAAGTGTATAAACAGAGGCTTGAAACTTTGGCTGGACCTGAAGTAAAATACTTTGTAGGGATTGTAGAATGGATCCTAGAAAATTATATGAACACATTCATTACAGGCAACGAAACAACCGAAACCAACATAGTGGACGAGTAATGTAAAAGACAGCCTATTCAGGCGCATGAATACTCGACCGAGCGGCACAAAACACTAAAATATTCTGTCCAGACATGCAAACCAAAAAACAATAAAGTAAAGGCGACCATATACAGCCCATAACGAATATAGAAATGCGCGAAAATGTGCCCACAATTCACCTCTGGGCTGGGCAGTGTAGCCAATAAACAAACTTGACGTAAATTACAAATCAAGGTATTATCAACTGACTGACAGGTAATATTGTTTCAGTGTGATAAGTTTGATCAGTAATTTACTACACAGTAGTAATGGTTTGGAAACAAGCTATCGAAAACGTGCTTTCATTCATGTTACTGCAGTGAAAGCGTTTGAAACGCCAAAGTTATCTATAAATAAAGAAGATAAACATCGAACATCAGGCGATATATTACCATGTGGTTAAGAGCGATCACTAGAAAGTGAATTGCCTAATTTGATGACACGACAGTTGCTTCAACGGACAAGTAGATGAGTAGAAGTATCTCCGTATTATTCCCGTTTACACGGTAAACACCACTTTGTTCAGTCGAATATAGGCTGAAAATCAGGTCATTTTGCTCTTTTTGTCGATCATTTCATACGAGCGGTCCTTGGTTGTTGCAGTTAACGTTGTAGAACAGCATTGGCGGGTTTACATGAAAAGACGGCAGGGTTCGTTAGTATTGAAAGCCTTCTGGCAACAAGGTTAATTTATCGCAGAAGGTGGTAAATACTGCATAGGTATTCATTTCCTTAAACGAAAAACGCCTAGTCCATGCAGCGGTTTTCCGGGCCTTTATCCAATTGATCATCAGTTGATTAGGCACTTATATTTATTCCAGATATTCATCCCTGGTTTTTATGTGCAAGACGAATGATTACTTTACTTCGATTTCATGTATGTATTCAGGCACTCTGGTGGTCACAAATGTACTGAGTAGTTCATTAAACAAAAAGAACTTCCAAGTTAAAAGGAAAGAATTACACTTTGAAAAGCTTTGCAAGTGTTTGGAGCACCAGATGGGTTACGACCATTTAGTGTGGTATACTGTAGATATAAAAGGGAAGAAGTGAAAAATTTAAAGTGCAATGCATGCAGTTTTTCATAGCGTAGGATTTGAGGCATCTTCCTGGAATGTGATATCCCACAAGCAGTGTTGATGAAGAGATCCGCATCATACATCTATGTCATTTCCATTACGCAATCAAGAGATAGAATAAACTAAACGGGCAACCGTATCAGCCAGTTATCCATCCGGAGATTGAATAACAGAGATGAAGTTGACCGATCACTTGTGGATAGGGAAATACTTGTTACACCAGACGTTGTCCCAATACTTCCAGCACAACAAAGAGAATGCAGCCGACTCGTCGATGGCAAAGTTAGGGAATGAGCATATTCCCTCAACAAAAAGGGTGATTTATTTAGGCATGACACGCCTGACACGACGAAGTGCTCACAGTGTTCAAAACCGTAGATTCTTTGAGCAAGCCTTTCAAATTGAAAGTGTTAAGCAAACAGACAGATGGTGATTTGGATAAAGGTTTCTCGGAGTTCATTATACAAAACAATAGTTTTTACTATATAATAAGTGCAGACTTTATTCAGCATCTGAAATTCACGTTTTATCAAATGAGTCAGTTGTTTTGATGGGGATTAATTATGTACTTAGAACGCCCTTCCTTCGTAGACAATGCCGTTCTGAACTGACATGTCGAAACAAAAGGTCAGGGAGTCGCAGAGGTTCCGTTAACCGTATCGCTGATCAGTGGATATCGTTCAAAGCAGATCGCACGTTTCGCAGTCAGACACTTTTCAGGCACCTATTCTCAAAAAGAAACACTAGATACTATTTCCACACTCGTTAGGATCCATCTGTAGCGAATAACCACATCCCGATCGGAAACTGAGCTTCGGTCTACGCACTTCTGCAGTGATCGAGTTGAACACTGTACCACTGACCTCACCAGGCTTTCACAATTATATAAGGTGTGTGAAGATTGTGTGTGAAATTCATAACAAGTCAAATAGGTAATTAAAATTACGGACCTTGAGTGGACCAAAACGGATGAAAAGTGATGATGAATGCGTCACATGCACCGTCCATCGGTGTCAAGTGGCTCACACTTCGATAAGCTTCCAGTGGCTTGGGGATAATCAGCCAAGGAAGGTGGAGGGTTCGTATGAACAGTTTTTGCGCACATAGACGTGGGTTGTAGAGTCTGATGGCAATAGTCTCTGGCATTCGTAAAAGTCGCACTATGACATTCTTGGGTTGACAAATTTTGTGGACGTCCCGGAAAGCCTCATCCGGACCAGTGTCAATCAAGCGAGAACTCCGTCACGGTGAGACTGGACCTTGACGTGGTGTGACGGCTTGCGCATCTCTATGACCTTTTGGGCTAAACTGGACAGAGTTACTCATACCAGACAGGCCAACAGGTAGAGGTCTGAC
>QNGE01002113.1:80285-90901 GCA_008508345.1 Paragonimus westermani
GTTTCTTCATGGTTGTGTGGCAGTTAAGCATTAGTGTTAACCACTGATGTATTGCTGTCTATGATGAAGCGAGAACTGGAAACACTGGAATGGGTTATTCTGAGGCAACAGTTACCCAGTCAAACATGTCTATTTAATTTCTTATGCAAAAGCACAAACTCCGTAAGTCTGTACATATGTCGCCTATATCAAAACTCGATGTTGGGTAACGTTGTGGCACCCCATTTGTTTCACTGTGATTTTGGTGAGAACGAAGTCCAACTTTGTAATTCAGCAGATGTGGAGCGCAGATCATCTTGCTCGATTAGACGTGGCGCTTAAAAACGGTCTTCGAGTTAGTAACTAGGGCAACATCTGAGAGAAATTAACCGTCCCTCTGTAAGCTCAGATATGGACAATAGTTCAAACGCAGACAAAAATGCATTCTAGGGGGCTGTCATGGAACTCTTCTAATATGCAAGGTATTCGGACATAGCGGATTATAGCAGCTAACTGCACGAAAACAAGAAAGGTCAGACTGTGTCAGCTGCTGGGACTGAAGGCCGATATGGAAAACAAAGGTGCATAGTTGTATGATGCGGCAGAGGGTTGAGTAAAAGAGACAGTGATCACCAATCGGTCGGATAACATTTAGCAAATGACTGAGTGCGTGTGTGTGAGCAAAGCTCAGCTTTCACAGCACATGACGCTATTTGTGATGATTGAGATACGTGCATTACGAACCAGCTATGTGTTTACAATAAATGACTTGAAATTATCGATAGCTGGAGAAAACTACAGAAATGGCTGTGGGCCATTGAGACCTCTGATGCCCAGCTAAGTGAAATGTTGCATTTGCTAGGTGATCACCCACATAAATGACTGTCAACGCTGGTCTACACGGCGGCGAACCACGGCCAAGGGTCTGATCACACTCGAACGCCTCAAATTAGTTCCGTTTTTCCCGTAGTCTTTCTGCATATTCTCACTTGGAATTTTCGCGGTAGTCACTGTAGTGCACGGCCATTATGTTCACATTAACGGCTGACCAGATCATGCGGAAAGTATTTGTACTTAATAGTACGCACGCTTGCAGATGGAATTTCGTACTGCTTGATCTTATTATCCGAGATTTATTAAGGAGATGAGGTTACGTGAGTAAAACCGTACGTGGTGTAGTGCAAGCTGCCGATCGACACAGATGACTAACATGAACACTACCAACCATTGGGGCCCTCAAACGAATTACTGAGAGCTAGTGAGACTCGTGAAAATGCTATCAAACCTGGAACTAAAAATTCAACAACCTCTCACCCCGTTCAGTTTGTCAACGTGCACTGAATCACTGAACAAAACAGGCCCAAAGCAAATAGCGGCGCACTGATAGGTGATCTCATTTCGTTGTTCACAGGCTACGACTTGTCGCAAATGTCGGATTGTGTAGATCAAAGTGGCCCAACGCCACTTGGCAGATGGACAATTATATCCATCAGGCTCAGAGAATGCGACTGATTGTAGAAGTGACAAGATGTTAGCTGAGTACTGGTGGTTTGATGGACTGATCTCTTTGGAATGATCGACAATTCTGCTGGGTTCCAGAGGTAACAAAAAGCCGTTTGAGATACCGAACGCCTGAAGAGGTGAGGGAAAACGGGCATTTTTTACGTAGTACATTATATAAGAGGTAAAATTACACAGTACTGAGTGAACTTTATAAATATAGGAAATACAAGAACCACAACCAAGAAACAAATCGGAAAAGCTGTTACAAACCTGTAGACTGATGGTACACGTGGGAAGAAGACTTCGAAGATAGATTTTTATTCATTACAAAAGAGATAAAGGTTGGCAGAACAGCTACTGCGAAATCTGCTGAGGTGATCGAGCAACATCAGCAGTATTTGCAGGCGAACATAACTGATCGTTTGGGCAGGATAGTTCAGCATTGCCTAATGTGAGGTTAATAGTTCAGTGGCCACCACGGTCAATTCATAAGTCCAAATCCCCGATATCCAGGATGTGTACCACTAATTAACACTGAGGACGTTGAAGCCCAAGTCATAGTTTTTTTTTCGTCAGGTGGATGATCGAAAAGTCTACTTTAACACAAAAGCGATAGTCAAATGCGAGAATTGTTCACGTAATACTAATTCCTAACGGCGAATGAAAGTATATATTTAAAACAACAGTAACAATAACCATCCCAAGGATAATAAATGTGATAACAATAACGACTTCGTAAAGATGACAATCAGATAGAGGTTTTCGCAATTAAAGGAAGAATCTTCATTTAGATTGGACAGGAAATTAATAACCGGTCCAAGGATATAACGAAAGGATATTATATACAGCAACTTCCTGAACTCTGGAATCCACTCTTTTTCCTACTGTTTGTATCACACCTAACGAACGGGGGTAACACCATTCAGGTAGTCGGGTCGACTGATCATCAATATACCTACTAAATGAAAGTTTATTTAACCTGGAGAGACCAAAATATCGCCCGTCAACAGACAGCATTTCGAATGTGTGTACTGCAAAACCGAAGTAATGAACATGAAACGCAAAATTTGCCCAATTTGTCAGTCTTGAAAGCAATGATTAATCAAAGATTATCATAAAGATTAGTATACGTAGAGTAGGCGGTCTAAGCGCACAGTTAGTGAGAGCACTGCAAAACCTCAGCAATCTAGCACAGACGAGAAAATACAGCGTTATGATGCCAATACGTCGAACTTCCAGAGGTCTGCGAGCTATCTAGAGGGTTGAAACAAAGGACCACGGAGGAACACACCGAACTCCATGAGCGAAACCCCTACAAAGCCAACCACGGAGATTTGATGCTGGAAATAGATTATAGAGGTTAGTCAGAAGCTGCAACTGATTGTTGTTAGGTAACTGGCTGTGCATCGAGGTTGTGAAAATTGACAATGTCAACAAGTACATTCCCACAAAGCAACTGAAACTGCAGACATCACGACAAAATCAAGTGATGTATGAAGAAAGTGCTCATTTCCAATAAAATCACCTGGAATTGAGGTTAGGGGAGCAAGTGCACATAGGTTACTGTTGTACTGTCGGTCAGACAACAACGGTAATGGGAACAGATGAACGTCAGTATCACCTGAACTTAGTAAATAGCTTTAGAGTTGACCTGGAACTGCTATACAGCACTGTAGCAAAACGTGCCAAGAGCTGTTCTGAAATCCTACTGTTTCGTAATGAGCATGACAGCACATCTAATCGTTATGGAGAGTAAGATTCCTAATGACAGGATAACCAAAATTCAGCATCATCTCCATTAATGAGCAATACAGCGGTAGATCGCATTTATGCCTAACTGCCATACAACCATGAAGGAAAAGCGAAAAAGACGCCAAGAGAACTAATAAAGTCAATTATGTCTATACCCAAACACTCAATATCCAGGTGTTTATTAGTGTATTGCACTAGAACA
The DNA here is from genome assembly GCA_008508345.1 of Paragonimus westermani. Lineage (NCBI taxonomy): Eukaryota > Metazoa > Platyhelminthes > Trematoda > Plagiorchiida > Troglotrematidae > Paragonimus > Paragonimus westermani. The sequence continues at coordinate 83,722 of QNGE01002113.1, forward strand.
CCGATACTTCAAACGAATGTCCCGACCGAGTATTCTAAACCTTAATTGATTTTGTACGACCTACGGATTATGAAACTACAAGACAAGACAACAGAGAGCAGTCTATCAGTAACGCACATACTCACCCGAACCATCAACCTGACAAGACTAGTTATACAAAATTGTGACCTTCAGTGCCACGTGAGAGCGAGGACAATTGTTCCAATAAACAGGAAATTTATATCTTATGAATAGCACGGCATACGTGAAACCTGAATTCAGAATCCGTTCTTAGGGTTAGGTTTACCCTGTCCTAATACTTACTCTTTGAGTACTCCTTTCAGTATGTCGTTTGTCGGATCGGAGTCGGGGGATTGATTTGCACAGGCGCTGTTCGCCGTGTTGGACTTGTCCTGCGTCTAGGCTGCAGATAGTGTGGAGGGGAATTCTCGATAATGCTGGATGACATGGTAGGTTCCGACTGTTGTAAACCAAAAGTATTCAAGAGAAAATCCGGTGTGAAGACATTATCCTTTTGCGTGCGGTCGGAAATATCCGTGAGTTACAGCTGATTAGTGTGGCACACCCAGACCTCGTCCCCCACTTGCACTTCGTGAATGACGTTCTAAGCTGATTCCGAATTCCACCGATGGTTCACTTGAATTAATGGTTCCATAGTCGCGTACCAATACTATCTGACCACCGTGAAGATTTCGACCTGTGTCGTCTGTTGAACTGCCTTCCCATGGTTCTGTTTCTGGTTGCCGGTGCGATCGCTGGTGGTCGAGGGTGACAAAATCTTCTGAAAGATGTTGGCCTTGGTAACAGACACTCCACCTCACGTTTGTGGTTTCAATGTCGCTCGGCAGTGCGTCCCCAACTTTTCTGCGGTAGTTCCCTCCCGTTGAGCTTCTCGAGGAGCCCTCTTGCATGCATTCACAAAACACTCAGTCTGATTGTTAAACTACGGGTGGACAGGTGAAGAACGGATGTGGTTTGTGCAGCTTTGTCTGCAGAAATCTACGAGTATTACCCAGGAGCGTTCTCAGGCATCCGGATAGGATAGAGATCTGCAACCGAGAGACAGTAGCGCTTTCAATGACCGTCTGCATCAAGGTGATCTCCGCCTATTTGGTGAAGGCATCCATAGCCATGAGGAGGTTCTGACTCTGAAATGGTTCCGCGAAGTTCAAGCGAATCCTGGATCATGGTCCTGCCAGACTGGGTCACGATTGTAATGGAGTCCTCGGAGGTGCTCTAGTAGCCAGCGCACTGTTGCGACACGAGCATACCAGTTCTACGTGCAAATACACTCATCTTGTTGATTTCCGGTAGAAATTTGAGTAGTCACTTTGGTTCTATCGATAGTACAATTCCTCATTTGAGTTGATTGAAAGGAACGCCTCTGGGCGTACCGTGCCATGTAGCCTAAAAGTCCTGATTGTGGTCATCGCGTGCGGAGATACTGAAGTACGACCTGAAGTGTTACGTCATGTTGTTTTACCGCACGGACCATCTCCGAAGTGGTTGGAAGTACGAAAATGGCCCCAGTGAATATCTGGTTCGCTTCCGAGTAGCCTGATAAAGTGGCAACTACCGATTTTCTGGATACGAAATCTCCTATTCAGTCAGACGGGGGAGTTCATCCACTTGTCCAATTTCCGTGGTGGACTTATACTAAACTTGAAATTCATCGTTCAGCAGTGTCGTGACCCATCGTTGAAGCCAATTCTCATGTAGACAGGATCCTCTTTCTTCGATCCAAAAACTGCAAGCAATAGCATGTGATCGGTGAAAAAAGTGGAATGACAGCCAAAAAGCATCTTCACGGTGCAGATGGTTGCAGGAGCTTCTTTCTCAATTTGGTTATAGTCCTTCCCTGCTGATGTAAGGAAGCGAGTGGTATAAGTCATCGTCTTTAAAAACCATCTGGAAAGATGAGATATCATAGTCCAGATCCCGCAGTTGGACGCATTCAATGCGACCACAACCTCGAGGATGGGATTACAGCGTCGTCAGTTTTTCGGAGTTGAGCATTACCTTCAGCTTATCAAACACATGCTGGCACTCGGCGTTTTAGTCCCATTCTTGACCAGCAACCAGTCCACGGGTGCGCGGACGCGAAACATTTCACGTAGGAATGCTCTGTAGTGACTAACGATGCCTAAAAAGGAACGAAGAGTCGGTATATCGGGAGGTGAGGGAGTCTGGATAATTGACAGGGTATTGTCAATCACGGTGATGAGCTCCAGGTATTCGATTGAACGCGTAAAGTATTGGCATTTGGTTTGCCGAGTGTAGAATCCGTTACTCGTTGGTACGGCTGAGTACCTCGTTCAAACGCTTCATCGGTGCCGGTCAACGCGGTATCATCTAGATAAGCAACTACACATGGGTCGCCTGTCTGCATCGTGTGAATTATGTTGGGGGACCGCAAGCGCAGTCTTAACGCCAAATGGTAAACGCGTGTGCTGGAACAATCCACTGCGGGTAACGCTCTGGAGCATGGTGTGACTTTAACCTTCAGACAGGCATCCACCAGGTTCAATTCGGCAGAGCAACACCAACTTGCCGCAACAATCTTTCGGCACAGGAAATTGATACTGATGGTCATCCAATGCAGCTTTGAGACCGATGGAGAAATCAGCGCAAATTTGTACCTTCCCGCTTGGACTCTTCACGGCAACGACAACCATCAGTAGTTTGCCCAACTGCATGGTTCAGGTTTTCTGTAGACGATCTAAGTCTTGATGTCCCGTGCCGCATAAAGAGCTGGTCGTTTGAATCGGGAAACAGATCTCGCATCGGGTCTCCGGCGTAGAGAGACCTTCTTCATCGTGCGGCAGCCGAGAACATCTCGAAGTGCCGCTGAGAACTTCTGTTGGAGGATTTGGAGTGGTACCTCACAAAGAACATCGATAATAGAGATGCTGTGGTACAGCTTAATCAGTGAATGCTCCGCTAGTCCAGGGCCATCGAGTCAATCTAGACCAGATGGATCCAGGTTCAGGTGGTCAGCAAGGTAACACGCTCCCTTAAACGGCTTGTGCTGAAAGGAAGCAGTACATCGAAGTTCATCAGTGAGGTGTGGAGTGCCACTGGATGTATTCTGGGTTGTCTTGTTTGTCTATGCTGCGTACTGGATTACCAAAGTAAGAATAATGGGAACGGAGGTCTGAGCGGCACAAAGCAATCCCAATCCATTCGAAAGACGGCACTATTTTTACAAAGGAACATCAGCGTTCACGACTGTTATTGAGCGACAAGCGTTTGTTCCTATGCACTAATTAGCCTGGTCGTTGCTAAGTTCGACGATTTTGCCTCGAGTAACTCGGTTGTTTAAGTCAAATAAGCATTCAAACTACTTGTTTTAATCTGCATCTGTTATGAACAAATACGGGGGAGCGGTTTACCACCGTTTTTGACTGGTTGGCGCCGTTTGACCGCAATTCCGTCCAAAGCAGCTTGCGCATGAGTTCTGATTGAGCGAACTTTCGCCAGTCAGAAAACTGCTCCAGTTCAGTCTCATTACAGTCTGTACCGTTGGTTTGCTAACGAGTTCCCAGGTACGCCTGCAAAGGATTGTAATGGCCGAGGCTGTGTCGGGTTGCAATTGCACTTGTGTACCACTGATGCAAACTGTGACCAACTTTCAACGGTTGACGAAGTCAACCGTTAAAAGTACCCAAAATAGAAATCGGCTTTAAAAGATGCTTCCTGAAAGAACTCTTGGTCTGGACGTGGACGGTACGTCAGTCCTCCTTGTGGTCTGGTTGACTGCACTTCTGACAGACATGCTGTTTGAACAGGTAAAGACGAACACAGTGCTAACCGCCACTATTCCAACAAGCAGTAGATAGCTTATCCGAATTCACAACTCTGGGCTTGTGACGTGTGATCTGTGGCGTCGAATGGACAACAGCATGCATAATGTCGGTAACTATTGACGAGAGTCCACTTTCCACCATTGCTGTGTCGTGCCTGATGTTCAGCATACGCTGGCATTTTTACGTCGTCACGCGCAGAATGACATCAGGGCACTGTCCCAACTTGGCGAGAAGGCGGGTACGTCAGTCACGTGAGAGCTAAAGAGCACAGACGAATACGAGGTATTTAAATTGCTCCAAATCTACAATCGGTCATCTGGACAACTTTGGACCGGTAGAAGAACGTTATTGTTAGCATTAGCAAGTTAGTACCCATTGGAGTACGCGCTGTATTCTTAACCTTCGATGATCAAGTTGTAGTTCTTTTCTTTAATTGAGATCCCACCTCTCTTTGTTAAGTGTCATAGTCTTATGATTCTTGCCAGCTGAGAAACGAGCGATTTTCCTTAATTTGGGCCTTTTAAATACAGTTTAACATAACCAGACGGTTATGGATATCGTAACCTTTCTTTTACTTGTATGATTAGATGCTTGCAAAGTAGATTGAAGATCACTGAGAGTGAGTGGTGGAGATATTGACGACGAAGAACACAGTTACGTGTTCGATCCCCGGTCGCTGCGACATGCACGAAGTGGATATACTAGTACCCACATGATATGCCACCTTTCTTCTTGATTTTCTTCATTTCCCTTCTACACATTTTCATCTATCCTTATGTTAACATGCAAAATTCACAAACTTCAAGAAACGACTAACCAACCTACCACTCAGTATAATAATAATAATAATAATAATAATAGTAATAATAATAATAACAATAATACCCACGAGCACCGTCCAAAACTCACTTCGTTGGCCATCCTCCAAAGTTTAACTCGTATGGAGAGCAGCAGATAAGCTGAACGAGAGACATCTTCAGACGATCCTTTATCAGGCACTAGGAACGCCAGTGGCTCCCAAACGGCTTCAAAAAAACGAGCGACATTAGAAGTAGAAGTGGAGAAACAGGATAACGCACCACGTAGACAGGTAACAAAAAGAAAAGTAAGAGCCGAGTGTTCAAATTTGACCGTATGCCTATTACTGCCTAATTGCTCATTTCAGATGTTCAGGAAAATTCGAATTATGAGACAGTCATTGCATTAAGTCACTTGGAAAATCTGACCCTGGTAAACCACCAAATCTGGAGTGAGTTGCCTGTGGTAGTGTGATTGTCTGTCTACAGAAAGTAGTGGATACCACTAAGTATTAGCCAGGAGCACAAAACTCAGAGGTGAAACGATGTGAAGCAGCTGGCGGATCTGTTTTCCCAGAGCATCCTTTAGGAGAATCGAGAACTGCTGCTGAGGTCGATTCAATCGCTGGATGAACCGCGAAATAGTTGCCAAAAATAACTATAATTTTGGGTACGGAACCTCTACATTAACTCGAAAGGAATGAGCTGCATGGGCAACCAAACGCATAGAAAAAGCGAAATCCGAATCGTCCGAATTCTCACCCTTTTGTGACTAGTTAACGGAACAGACGACAGCAGTAGATATCCGCACACTTTGCAGAAACAATAGGTGTTCTCACTTCTTCGCTGGTTCAGTAACAGTAACAAGCACAGAAGAGATGACGGATTTGAGCCAGAGATGGTTGACTCAATAAACCATCACAACAGAAATGCAGCGGCAACAATGTTTGTTCACTCCAGATTGTACGAGCACAAATGGAGATTTGGGAAAACAGTGGTGATCAGTAGTGAGATTACAGTCAACAAGAGAAATTTACACACGAACAAACAATGTCACCTTTGTGTATTAAGCTATTGATTATTTCCTATCCGTGAAGTGTCAACAATGACAAGACCTAATTGATGATTCACGGTGTTCAAAAATAGTCAATTTTGCACGGTAAACCTGGTAAAATGAAATACAACACTTTCTGTGTATGGTAAAATCCCCATTTTGGAAAATCCAATCATGTTCACATATACAAGCAAAAAAGGCCGAGTGTGCAAAAATAATAACACAAGACACGAACATCGTTAGTTTAAGGTAACAGTGTCCGCGAACGTTATATCTGACAAAAAATATAACCAAACCCAACTGGTTTATGCAGTTACGGACAAGAATATAGAATAATAATAAAAGTAAGGCCTCAACAACATGAACTCACTTAAATCTAGCAATCGAACGGGCAGTCGACGGAGAAAATGTTTCACCAGCCCAGAGAGTGCGTATGGTTCACGCCAAGCATCCAACGTGAGAAGAAACTCGACATCCTTTGGCAGCTGTTGAGGGTGTAGTAAATCAAAAGATAACGGAGAAAGCAAGCGTAGTAAGCATGCTATTGGATAAACCGCGGGAAGACTCAAACAAAAAGTAGCACGCATAGGCGCAATTAACGGGGACCGCCGCGTACTTTCGGGACCAAGATTTGCCGTGTTAATCATAACAAGGAGGAGAATCCGTTTTCGATCAATCGTATTATTCTATCGTGGACGAACCAGCGTATTGAGTCAAGGGTTACAACAGCCTTCAAACTTTACTTGTAAATATAGCAAGTCAAGAAAACAGAAGGTCACGCTTCAACATTAACGGAGTCAATCGTCGAAAAACAGACATCGTCATGTTGACCTGGTATCTGCGACTTTCAAGATGGAGAAGTGAGCGCGCGAACATCCGAGTAAATAACGCAAGTGAATTGGTGCACACGCAATACCGACTACTGTATACCTAAAGTTCAAAGTCATTCTCGACCTAAGTCCGACCCAAAACGAAGTTTTTTGGTGTGTAACTCCCATTACCATTATTGAAACCGAATTTGTTCACACAAGGTAAAACTGCTGTGCAGGGATTAAAATCTTCGTAAATCCAGATGACGCTTCAAGAGTTAGTATACGTCGTCCGTGACCAGTCGAAAGTCGCGCCATATGATTGTTGAACCATTCTGAAGATCAATGAGACTGAACCTCGACAAGCTTTGCATTCCCGTGGCCAATTAACCAAAATCGTGGTAGAAAAGACATTTGTTGATAACTCATATGTATCTAAGTAACACTTAACTGGTTAACTCAAGGAATTTGAGTCGATTTGTCAGTTTTCTTGATCAGCAACCTCCCTTATCGTTACTTAATTTGATAATATAATTGTACCGGCCTAAGGTGATAATTTATTGGGAACGATTCTGTTCACTGAAGAGGAAACAATCTCAAAAAACACCGAGAACTCACAATCTTCGGTAACCCGTCTAGTAATCCTCATCTAATCGACCACAGGTGGTGAACTGCTAAATGATCCGGATGACTTGAGAAGAGTGTGAACAAGGT
>QNGE01002113.1:91383-110705 GCA_008508345.1 Paragonimus westermani
ACGGGGACCGCCGCGTACTTTCGGGACCAAGATTTGCCGTGTTAATCATAACAAGGAGGAGAATCCGTTTTCGATCAATCGTATTATTCTATCGTGGACGAACCAGCGTATTGAGTCAAGGGTTACAACAGCCTTCAAACTTTACTTGTAAATATAGCAAGTCAAGAAAACAGAAGGTCACGCTTCAACATTAACGGAGTCAATCGTCGAAAAACAGACATCGTCATGTTGACCTGGTATCTGCGACTTTCAAGATGGAGAAGTGAGCGCGCGAACATCCGAGTAAATAACGCAAGTGAATTGGTGCACACGCAATACCGACTACTGTATACCTAAAGTTCAAAGTCATTCTCGACCTAAGTCCGACCCAAAACGAAGTTTTTTGGTGTGTAACTCCCATTACCATTATTGAAACCGAATTTGTTCACACAAGGTAAAACTGCTGTGCAGGGATTAAAATCTTCGTAAATCCAGATGACGCTTCAAGAGTTAGTATACGTCGTCCGTGACCAGTCGAAAGTCGCGCCATATGATTGTTGAACCATTCTGAAGATCAATGAGACTGAACCTCGACAAGCTTTGCATTCCCGTGGCCAATTAACCAAAATCGTGGTAGAAAAGACATTTGTTGATAACTCATATGTATCTAAGTAACACTTAACTGGTTAACTCAAGGAATTTGAGTCGATTTGTCAGTTTTCTTGATCAGCAACCTCCCTTATCGTTACTTAATTTGATAATATAATTGTACCGGCCTAAGGTGATAATTTATTGGGAACGATTCTGTTCACTGAAGAGGAAACAATCTCAAAAAACACCGAGAACTCACAATCTTCGGTAACCCGTCTAGTAATCCTCATCTAATCGACCACAGGTGGTGAACTGCTAAATGATCCGGATGACTTGAGAAGAGTGTGAACAAGGTTAATAGTGGAGAGTAAATGATTATCTGTCACTAACGACTACCATACTAACCTATACAAGAGTTAGCCTCCGGAAGACTTACAAAAGGAGTGTCCATCAGCCACAGTTAGAACACGGAACAGATGCATCTCACTAAACAAAAGTACTAGACAAACTCACCAAGTTAACTCATATTGTTTAATAGATGCATTCAAAAATACCATAAAGTATGCGCGCAGCCACAGAATGAACTATTTTGATGAGTTTAGTGAGAAGCGAGGCCCAAATTGGATACCCGCTGAACCCGCACGACAATCAAGCATTGCTTACGCAGGAAGAACCGTAACAACATCGTGTCCTTACACTGTACTACAACGACACAAACGACACATACCCGAATCAAACAAAAGAACTGAGAAACACCATGCACAGAAACACAAGTTGCATGCACCACCCATGCCCAGTCCATGCTCACAATACACGTGACTATTACTAAACGGTGATCGATAGAAATGTATCACACACAGCCACATGTCAGAACAAAGCTCCAGTATAAGAAGGTGTGTGCATACACGTACACAGAATGAAAAGGTGTCGATTCGAGACAAAACGTAAACAGATCGCAAGTATGGGATAACGATGGCCCGAAGCGAGCATGCCAAAACTCCTACACCAAATGAAAGTGTACCTACAGAATGCAAACCGGGTCGAATGAAGTCAGTGCGTTGAAATCAAACAACCTGGTTGGTCAAATAAATGAGTCACGGAAAATCACTATTAGAAACACGTTCCAGAAGAAAAAATTATTTTACTCATCATTTGACAAAGAACGTTTTTGTGAGGAAAGTTAAGAACAAAGTCTTTTAATGAAAGTTAGGGCCATAAACTCAATAGATGAATAAGAAACAGGTAATCAGAAATAGTCAATACAACCAAACTGTACTAAATTTTCATGTATCACTAATAAGCGTCGGGACAGATTTTGGTCGTTATAAGCTTCAAAAAATCAACATACGTGATCAACGAGCCCGAGAAATTAGACGGAACGAGTTAGGACCTAATCATACCATACAGCTTAGTGACCACTCATAAAGCAACTTATTCTTCCGTGCTCTAGGCTTTCGTGATCACAACAAGTGAAAGGTGAAGCGTATTCATCATCATCATCATCATAGACAGCAATACATCAGCGGTTAACACCAATGCTTAACTGCCACAACTAAACAATGAAATTAGAATTATACAAATGCTCTAACCTAAACCCTCCAAATGCACACATTCAGATGGACAGGCTTTGTAGTACGAAAGGCATTCTATCATTTACTAACCCGCGCACTGGAATGAAACAACCAATGATTAATCGATGAGCTGGTGGGAGGAAACGATAATAACCACAGACATAACAGTGGGTTGTGCTTATCACCCAGATTATAAGTCTAATGAACGATCTCGCATCTCGTTGAGGATGTTAACAAAAACGGTGGCTAATCGAACTAAATAATGTGGATGTATCTACTGCTTGGCTGAAGTGTCCATTTAATGAGGAAGTTCAAAGGAGCGAACTAATGGAGGCAGAAAAAATGTCCTGCAAATGCCATCTAATCTCGCTTCTAATTTGGCAATTTCACTGACTATTCATGAGCCGTGTGAGGTTACGCATGGAAATTTTTATATGAAATTTAATCACTCCTAACGTATTATCACAGCTATGGACACTCTTTTTCCCCATCTCACGGTTTCACGGCAGTACCAGCAATTGTTATCAACGGCAGGATGCTTACAGGATCAATGGAGCGCAATTAACATCACAGGAAGTCAACAAATGTTGAGCACCGTTTCTGAAGAGAACAGAATTGAGCCCAAACTCATTACTCACTATCTCAATTTGTTTGTAATCTCACAAGTATGTTGTTCGACTCATGATACTCATGAAACTGACTTCCAATCAACCGACGTGTATAGAGCAAACACTCATTAGGACGCTTGTGAAGAGTGACTGCCCGATCCTAATAACAAGGTCACTAAAAAAGCAGCGCTTAAGTAAAAATAAATGAATTGGTATGGAGTTCACGATAAATACTTGATTCGTTTGGGGCATTTCTAACTGAATTGCAAAGGTCATGTAAAGTCCGCAGCTCTCTTTCTGGTTTATTGACTATCAGCTGATCGAGTTAATCAATATAAAAAAACCCAACCTACACTACAAAAGAAAAGAAAGGTATGCAAGAAAAGTACAACATATGAAAGTGAAAACCGAACAATTCGTGAAAGAATGAGCCGTACTGCGCATGTGAAAACACACTTACGAGATTAGCGGCACAGACAAATTGGTTGATCGACCGCTGCCGCCCGGGTTTACGGTAAAGGCCTAGTAAAGACATTCCATGAGCTTCGATTGCGGTGACAAAGGCTTGAAGAAACACGGGAACACACTAAAATGGAAGAATGCAATCAAGTAAATTAACGCGATGGTCACCAAAATTCGGATAAAAAGCGAGGAACAGAGACACGAGCAGAAGCAGCAAACGGAACTAATAGGCACTACCGTCAAGGGCAATCAAACACGGGTGCACGTTGTTGACTGAATGAAAGAACACGCGAGTTGTGAAAGCTGAAACATTCTTGTGAGATGAGTTGGCAAAAGACGCCGTCGGTGCGAGCTTAGGAATCCAGTAAATGAATCGCAACGAGTATGCCAAAATTCGATCGCACACCAGTGCTTAAGCCAAATGATTGTAGCGCCACATTTTGCACTCAAATAAAAAACGAAGAGATGACGAAAAAACAAGTTTCAGGGCGCACAATTCGGTCTATCAGCTGAGAAACCAACCTATAGCACACAGTGTGACAGAATCAACAGCGACGGTCAAATTTTTCAAAAGCACCGGTAGCCTCTGAACATGTCACAAGATGGATTCAGTGGACAATTCGTATGTACGGACACGCACCTAAATTTTGTACCCGAACATTATTCCAATCAGTACGTATACACAAATGCTTAGGAGAGTCACAGTGAATGGTACACAATTATAAAAGAGATGTAAACAAGTCAAGATAACACAGAACAGAAAGGGAACATGAGAACATGAGAACAATACCCAGCCAAAGTACGCAATCGAAACAACCCTAGCGAGCGGAACCGATGGGAAACAACAGGATTGGGTAGTGCTAGAATGGATCATGAAAACATTCTTGTGGACATCACATACCGGATGGTCTGGACTTTCTAACTGACTTTCTAACGCACAACCAAATACAGGTCCCGGATTGTCGAGCTCGGAAAAGTCAGGAGGATCACCTGAACAGAGAGAGGGAGAAATGAAGTGCTACCGAGAATGTCATGTGGCAGCAAACATTGAATGGGGAATGTATAGTTACAGTTACTTTTTTGGAGACAAAAGTTTTAACGTCATTGTTAAGTAATCATGCGCCGACAGGGTAGTGCTGTTGGCATAATCCACACCAACAAGAAAGATTTCAAACTCATTCACAAAGATCACCATAAATCACTAATAGCACAACTGAAAATAAACAAAATAAAAAACCCAACCGAACTATGTAATACTAAATGCATTCAGCGAGCCAGATGACCTCATGCTTTGAAGTTGCAAAGTTTGCAAATCACTGGGCAAGGCCATGCCCCAGATTTCCCAATTGGTAAGCGCATCTGATAATGGGTCATGTATGCGAGAATGGAATCAGGAGTTTACGTTTAACTCACAAGGGAATTAAGGTGTCAGTAATAACTCGGGTCCTGATATCTATTCTTATCCGTCGACTTACCATGAACCTGAAGACACGTATTATGAAAAAGAAGTCATTAATATTCAGAAAGCAAAGGGGTACCATCACACACGCTGCTGAGTGACAACGGTTCATTTTCTTAACTACGCGGGCGCATTCGAACAAGAAGTTTTTCTGTAGATGGGAAATCACGTAAACAATCGGGTGTATCGAAAAACATGGGCACACGACTGACGCTCTATCTTCATACTGCAACTCCGACTAGGATAAACAGTGGATTGTTCAACAGATTCAGTATGAAAAACGATGTACATCAAAGCTGCCTTCTTATCTGTTCAAGTTTGTTCTAGTCCAGATAACACAGGACTGTTTATTGCACTCACCAAACAGTGATGTAGAAACTCCGCAATGTGGAATGCTGGCAAGCGTCCCCCATGTTGACGGCAAAATTGCTATTTGGCAACAGCACGAAAAATTAGACCGTTTGCGTCCTGCCAGGTAGACTGATATGCACATTGCAGCCCACAAGTGCAAACTTTTGCCTCGAGATTGATTGCATAAAGAAGCTAGAGGAGGCGGTCGCTGGCTCGCATACTTAGGTAATTGAACAGATAACAGTGAGACAGATACACGGTCCCCGAGAGCGAGGTGGTCCTTAGTAATTTGGGCCGCGTCAGGAGGATGAGTTAACGGAATGAAATAATAAAGCAGGGTAACACAGGGAACATTGGTGATCTAGTTATTGCAACGTAATCGCGCAATCCTCATCTACGGAGCGAAACGATCGAAATGCGGGAGATGCAAAATTGATCGAAAAACCTTACCGAAGACAGCAGCCAAACGGGATTCCAAACTGAGTGGAGAGGGAGAACGTGCGGCGGCGTGTTGGTCTAATCCGCCATTATCCTTGTCCACAGAATTCCCACTGGCCGGCCAATTCAACAGTTGCTTAATGCTCTGCAGGAAAGGAGTTTTTCCAGCAGTCGGACGGGAAGTGCTTGTGGTTCTATCTTCTGTCGACCGATTTGGACTACCAGGTTGGTCACTCTTCGGGAACGCCGTGATTGAGTCAACTAAATCGAAACCATCAACAGAACCTGACAAAGGAACGTTTGTGTGCATGAAAATAAACACGGCAATTATCACTCAAACATAAAATTTGAACTAAGATAAGCCTACTAGAAGCAGTATGATGGTTTTATGGTAATGTGAACATTTGGACGAGTCCTATTGCAGAATAAACTCACGTGTTTGAATTTTGGCAACTATGTGAAATTTTTTGACATAAAAACTGTGTTCCGACTAAAACTTGATGAAAATGTACAGCAAACTAGAGGGATCGCAAAGTGGTCAGAACAAATGCAATAGAATTTTTAAGTGCAGTGCGATTTGCTGAAATTGGAGTCACAATGCTCAATATTCAGACACATCACTTTGAGAGAGGTCATTCTAAGCGTGAAACATATTGTTGAGTGTACATACTCACCTAAATTTCCTGTTCTATCGGCATTTGTGGGCTGCCTTCGAAGAAGGATATCAGAAGCTTGGACAATCAAGACGCGATCTTTCGACGAGGGTTGATGCTCAAATTGGCGTTGACGTCGATCTTTGAGTTTGATTTGATTGGACTGTTTCAGAACAAGATGACTAGAATCAACCGATGTGGAAGTGTGTGTATTCGAACCCGCCGTCGATAGGTGGACAGTATGAGAACTTGGTTTGGATTTCGAAATGACTCTTGTATTGTTATGATCGTCGATCAAGTGTAAGTCATAAGGATTATCGATTGACTGGAAGCTGAAGGAATCTAAATTTAACGGATGAGAACTAACTAAGTGGACCTACCAGCGTTAGTTCGGAATTGCTGGGCGATTTGCCTTCCACCTGATATCTAAAAAAAGCGCTCAAAATGGTGTGACGAAGTCTAAAAACATAATCAACCAATATGTACAAAATACTGTGGACTCTTGAAAAACCCAGCAGCCAATGCGTGCTGAAGGGCAACAATAACGAAAGCCGATGAGGAAAAAGGCCAAAATAAAGTATGTAATCCGCGAAGTGCCAGATAAAAATAACTTGCTTTCTGTGAGATTTAAATTGTACAGATGGAATTTTTTGAGTACTGACAACGACGGAAACTCTACAAAACGCCAAGTATATAAATTTATCCAAATCAAAAAAGTGCCAGATATACAGTAGGTTCGAACAAACGCTTTCATGGATCACGTAAACAAAAACGTTTACAAATACACAGCTAACATCGCAAGAAAGCAACACTGCATGTGATAATAAGTCCAACAGAAGTAAAACAGTGCGTGCTGACGAAAATGCGAACGGTGCGTAGTTAACTGCGTTTAACTGAGAAATCTAGCTGAAAAGTCAAACATATGATCACTTAACAATCCCACCCGTGCGGTTAGGCACATAAAACAGACTATGGACAAGTCAACGGTAACGCAATTCCAAAATGATGACCTTTATTCGTACGATAAATCACCAAAAGTATTATCTAACACGACTACCATAATCTTCATAGGTTGAGTCAATGACAACCGTCGTATAGTATATCAGTCCGATAATTCGGTATGAAGTTAAGTTCCCCCACGTGAAATACTCTTACCGCCCTAAAGTCATTTGGGCTCAGCCGAGAACGAGCTGGTTGAGACATCGTTTCACAAGTTGTCGACGCATACTAAATTGACGTGAAGTGAGGTAACAAACAGCTTGTTTTTTCAGAAGACATCAAGACAGTGGATTGCCTAAGCTCAGAAATCCCCATCAACTACAGCAAGACGATGAACATTACTGCAGCATGATGTAGACCAGGATGAGCGTCACAGATGAAACAACTATACAACATCGCTTTTAACCTAAGGATACATTTCTGATTCAAAAGGCCGGTGACTTTCCTTCGTAGAGAGAATAACGATAAGATCCACAAAGTGCTGCAACAGCAAGCGGTCAAGCAGCACAGATCCAACATGTTACACCGATTCCGTACCCGAGCTACCAAAAGTATAACACCTACTTTGCGTGCTGATTGTGATGAGCAATTTTATCTACGTTCAACAATACACGGACAATTGGTCATGCTTCCCGTTAACGGTTCGCTTATTTTAATTTTAGTTATTACGCGTTTGTGAGTGAAAAGTGCATGAGATGAATTCATCTCAGGAACCGTGTATTCCACCTGTACGAATCTAAACATCGTTTAGATATGTACAGTATTTACTTTTGCAACGCAACCGCGTTACTGAGAGTGTTCAGTTGGCTACTGTCGTATGTGGACAGTACGGATGCACAAAGTAATATGGTAAATCAACGAGAACTCATGGGCAATGTGCAACTTTTTTTATTGCCATAGGCTTACAACCGACGGTCAATAGCTCCTGTGATCGCCATTGCCTTCTGAAGGACAAGAAAAAATGCACTGCTTAATGAGCAGAGGTGGATATCGCTCACTTGAAAATTCCAAAACAGAACAGTGACGGATATATGTTAAGGACAAATATCTAAGAGGCAGTGCAGGTTACCTCACACATCCGAAGACAGGTGATAGCAACTCCTTCATCTGGGAAGACCAACAGCAACTCAACCTTGACATCTGGGTGAGCAAATCGATAACAACGAAAGGACGCACGCACTGTCGAATCACGATCCGTAGATGTCTTATCAGGGGTTGCAGATTGTGCAGCACACAGTGTGGGTAGAGGATCCTTCCTCAAGTTGGAGATCCCAGAAAAGTAAGGATTCATATTGTCAGGAACAATGGGGGGATGGACGAAAACGCCACCGGAGGGTAAAGCAGACATAGGTCCAAGAGGTAACCACTGGGGGAAGTCAGCAGGTACTTCCTCGGGGTGCCATATTAGGCCAGTGGTTGGCAGAATCAAGCAAGACGAGGACAAGTAAGGTATCGTATGCACAGTGACAGTTGGCTGATGATGCGTATCACTGAGCGACGGTCTATTCGCCTCATCTCCACATGTTTTGGCAGAAAGATGCGATTCAGAGAAACCCCCAGTCGAAGCAAATGACGAGGACAAATCAATGGAATTTGACACACCAGTGTTATCAACAGTTACCGGATCCGCAGATGCTTTGGAATTCTGGAAGTTAATACACAGAATCGTAGAATAATTCAATGCGGGATAAATAAATAGGTATCAGAAGTGATTCAATTGTATTGCAAACACCGAGTAACGTGACGAAAGATGAGAAATGTACAGATGTGAATTGGAGGGATCTGGAGATTTCATGTCGCTAGGCTGTTGATGAATAGCTGCTGTTTAACGTGGTCAGAACTAAGATAATTCACCCACCTCGCTCACACTATGTCGAGTAAATTCCCGGAGACAAAACGATGAAGGTTACCACCAGTAAGGGGGACGAAGGACTGATCATTTCCGATTACTCTAGTTTACCCTCCAAGCAAACCTGAATAGAAAGAAAGCACATTCCGAGCTTGGGTTATTCGCATGCCCGGGTGAGACGTCTTAATTTGAAGGCTCTTCGATAACGGTAAACTTGTCCGAGCGCCATCACCTTCAGTCAAACATTCAGGTATGTTGTTCGCGTCCCTTGAAGAACATTGTTCTTATTAAAATAGTGCAATGAAGAGCGACAGAGCATATTCTAACACCCCATCTATTGTTTATTAAACCAAAACGACTCTTTATGTAGCACTAACGTACCAGAAGTAAATTTATCATGACATAAAATGCTATGCTAACTACAACAACTGTGAAGAAACTTGTCTCTGTCTAACCCATATGGCCATCTCAGGATCTACTTGCTAAGACCACAATAACAAATGAGACACCCAACTTCCAAGCGACTTTCAAGCAACGTCCAGATGTGTCTAATCTAGGATAGTTTAATAGGATCTGGCGAACTGAAACGAACAAATTCATAACACCTTGGCCATCGAAATAATGGTGCTAGAGTGATAGCACGTCCAACTTTCCTAATGCACTCGGTCTGCTGCTGTTCATGAATGCTTCGGCGCAATAGCAACATGATTGGAGTTCTTCTCTACAACTCGGTCGTCTCTTTATTCATACTCTTGCAGTTGTTAAATTTCCAATCTATTTTAATAAAACCACTGTACTCTTCGTTGACCCTTTCTTTATAAAGTTTCCAATAAGGAATCGGATGTACACAAGCAGTTCAGCTTCCATCACTTTGTAACCTTCCTGTGAACCCAACTGGAGAAATTGATTAATATTGAATAGGCAAAACAAAAAACCTCACATAAAGCAGACTTTCGGCTGGCCGGACAAAACTCATTGAACAGCTAAAAACAAAGAGATAAGAACACAACCCATGGTTGTAAGTTAGTCAACAAGCAAACAAAGCCATAACTTCGAAAACGGAAAAGTTCAGACATACTTTCGAGGAACGATGTGACCCGCAGAAGGCCGCCGAAGCCTTGATAAAGCGTACTTCTTGGTCTGTTATGGACATGTAATATGGCTTCCACGAGTAGGTCTTGTTCATCTGGTGGAAAGAGTGACATTAGGTGTGAAAGTTAAAGACTATAGCCATACTCGTATGAGTGCAAAATTCCAGACCACAAAACAAACGAGAATATTAAAAACAGGAATGGACGCCCAGCCAAACGTTACTCACGGAACCGCCGATAGATAAAATTTTGCACAAACACTGTCGCGATAAAAAGGATCCGGACAGGTCATGATGAATACTCTGGAAAACAGGGAGATGAAGAGGATTGTGATGCTAACAGGCAAGAACTGCGTGAGCACACAAACGAGAACGAGAAAATGAAAATCTGTAGGTTTATGATTAAAAGCAGTAAATTTTTGCAACATAGAGCCACGCTCCTGAAATGAGGTGTGACCATATCAATAAACATCAAAAATTGACATTACTACCGAGAATCGTGGAAAACGAAATCGCAAAGGGAAAGTTCTAATCAATAAAAGTAGAACTACTACGTCAGACTAAAAGCAAAAATGCAATAACATACAATGAGTTTGAAAGAGGACCAAATGAGGAACCTCTTTGGTAAAGTAGCTGTCAAGTCACCTAAGTCCTATACGCTCATCGTGACAAAATGACCGCCCAGGGATCTGTTACTAGTCCGGGGGTTACTAGTTAACAAATAATCAGTCTGAGAGACGTGGACGAGATGTTCAAACATATAGTACTATTAGGAACCCGGTATGGCCACCGGGGCAGTTTCAATTGGACGTCGAAGAAACAGTGCATTACCTGGAAAGTTATGTGGAACGTGATGACTGTAAATGCAACCTTACGTCGGCCAAAAGCACGACACATCCAAAAACAATCATGACCTCCATGTGAGACATCAAATGGTATGGTTACCTGGTTGGACGATATAGTCAAAATTGGACCAGGTATGGATACGTGGAAATCAAAAAGAGCCCAGGCCGGAATTTGACACAGTTACCTTTCATACACGTACACATGCACGTACGCGACTTTGATCAAGCGGTAACGTACGAAGATATGGAACGGACACAACAGGCTATGCCAATTGATCTTTGAAACGCAGTTAAGAATTAATGTATTGGAAAGTGTATGTGAACGCAAAAGCGAAAAAAACACGAACACATGGCTGGGACACAAATATAGACAACCGTGTCTTAATAAGTATGTAAACCCATTGGTCATTGGTCAGACAGTCACAGCCTGAACATAGACGTCCCGTCAAATGCTGCTGATAGCCTAGCACTCATGTCAGATTTAAGCGACTCGCTAGGTGTTAAACGTAACAAGCAAACAAATTGTCTGGTTAGTCCTCATTACGAGGAAACAGTAGCGAGTACGAACGCGTCTTTCGCGATTTCTAATACATTCACAGACTTACTGTCTCTGATCGATGATAACGGCCTCCCGTACACAGGTTGCGAAACTGCGACCAGTTTGGATTAATTCCCTTTACACCAGATGGAGCTAGCTCAATCATTTGGTAAGAACCAACCGAGACATGGGGACGATGATCTCTACGATTGATGGGGCTAATGCAGAAAAAAACATAAATTGGTAAAACAGGAATGACAGAAAGCAAGTGTCGACGAACGGGAAAAATAGGGAAAAGAAGCGTCAAAGGAATAGGTTGATTGTGTAAACGCAAGCGGTTCAAAATTTGGAGTTCAGAGTGACCAGTTCGTCCACTGCAGAAACAGAATATAGAAATAGAGTGGTATCAACTATAAACCAATTTTCGACCATATACAACGCGACATGGAGTATGGAGAAATTTACGATAAAGTAAAACGGGATCTCGCCTATGCACGATATCGGGTGAACACACTAACAAGGAGATCCAAGACAAAAGATACTGGCAGCATTCCACGAAGCAACGGTTAAACTAGGCCGAATGCGATCGGATGTTAACTGATAGTGCTTTAGGTTAGATTTTTCACTCGGACGCTCATAAGATTGATTGCCTATACTGACTCATTAAAAAGATAGCCCAAACTGGTGGGCACACGTAACTGGCACTGTCAGTGAGCTAGTAACCTGCCTTAGTTGACACACCACACTCGCGGAAGAAACCAACAGCCTTGTAGCTGTTTGACACTTCGACTCTCACTGTGTACTAATTGGATTATGATACATATCTCCGTCAAAGCTGGTGGTGATGAC
This sequence comes from Paragonimus westermani, assembly GCA_008508345.1. Classification (NCBI taxonomy): domain Eukaryota; kingdom Metazoa; phylum Platyhelminthes; class Trematoda; order Plagiorchiida; family Troglotrematidae; genus Paragonimus; species Paragonimus westermani. The sequence continues at coordinate 103,666 of QNGE01002113.1, forward strand.
GATGATGATGGCGCGAATCGCATTTTATTTCGGTATCAGCGGCATGCGCCATACGGAAATCAGACATCTATCAAACGCAAGAGACCTGAACCGGTTAATTTTGTCCTCAGTTGAAAAGCCATCAGAACACAGAGTCGCTGAACCAAAGCGTTTTGAAGAAACCGCATAAAACCAAAAACGTAACTATAAGCACATGAAGGATCCAATAATCTGGTAATCAGACAAAATCACATGCGCACTCTGAGTAGCACAACCAAGTGCACAGCACACAACCGTAACACTAGCCAAAACGCATGTGCGCTCATGCAGGTGACAGCACACAGTAAATTTGGATTTTCATAGGGGAGTACCGTTTAGGCGGAATCAATACCGACGAGTGTGATTACAAGAGCGTAAACGTAAAATCGTATTAGAAAGCGCGATAGAATAAGTTCGTCGTTGAAAGGTGAATAAAATGAACAAACCAGCTCGGATTTTGGGATTGTACAATTCCTTAATGAACCAATGAAAACCTGGATATTAACCGAATGGAAAACCCACTGTAGTTCCAACAATTACCAGTTAGGACAGCCGCGATGAACAATCAAAATAATGTCAAAGTAGGAAAATATGTGCGAAGAGTTGATGATTGTGCAAACAGACTTGACGCTGAGGTGTAGCATGCTTAGAGAATCTAAGGGCAGCGAAGCAATGAGATGCACGAACCCTGACGCGGCAGGCGACAACACACTAGCTAAAAAGCTTTATTTTTTGTCGCTTACAAATAGATCACTGATTAGTCAAGCTGTTAGTGTCTACAGCTTTCTGTTATTCCAAGCACATCAAAGCAGTGGATAAAATAATATGATCAGCAACAGTCAACCCCACATTACAACTCATTAACTGAAAACAGTTGAAGCTTATGTCGATATTAGGAAATTAAAAAAGATTAACTCAAGACCGTGCAATACAAGTGGGCGAAAACTTCAGCAGAACGGATCAAAACCAATAAGAGCAGCCTGAACAACTGCACCGACAAACTAGTCGTCATATTACAACACACTTGAAACATCGTGATGATTTTACTTGCTACGATCTGCTTGTAATTCCACTCTCAGCGATTTATCAGTGCATAGGCTCGAAATGAGGCTGATTAGTCTTGTACAAGCGGAGTAACTTCGAACGTGGCCCCAACACAGAGACTGATAGGTTGATAAAAAAAATTAGCTATCGAATGATTAAAAAAACGCCGAGCTCTTCCCTTCTGCTTTCTATACACTAACCACCGGAGTTTCAGAAAATCTCAAGAGATTTCCGGCCAAAGTTAACTGCAACCACACACAGTTAGGTCACTAATAACTGGAGAGACCCACTCAAACTGGAGAAATAAATGAAAACTGGTCATTCTCGTCTAGTCGAATTCAGCAATGTATTGATCCGCAGTTTCAATCGACCCATAAGCTTCGCCAGCTTTAACCCACAAATCCTCGAAACTATCGGCCGGGTCGTTATCGAACGAAGTCCATGAATAACCCTGTTTGCTTATATGCAACTGAGGAAGAACTGACCGGCTGCATATCGGACGGTATATCCGAAGTGAGGTGTCCCAATCAGCGCGGTGACTTCTGGGTATCCGGAAAAAAAAATTAAACATATTGGTGGTATTGTTCGATAGAATGGAAAGTGCCCTGCGTTTCAAAAGCGGTAAGTATTAAGTAAGCTTAGCAGACGGTGTTGTGACATGTTACATCTACTGAAGGCAATTGTTCGCCCATGTAGACAGTTCGGCAAATATGCAGATGCAAAGTAAAGAGAAGCAGATGCATTGTGAGTGTAAGGATAGCAATTGGCAGCCCAGAGAGAGGGAATGGCATGAACCTAGGGAGGGGCGGATGTACGAGGCATCCGCCCAATACCAACCACAAGATGATTAAGAAAACCAGACCTACCCGGACGGCAGATGTTGACCGGACAGTCCAGCTTCGTCGGTAACAATTGACCTTGTGGGCATAGTTCAATCACCGCCCACGCGTAAGGGCTAAAACATCGCCCATTAAGGACGATAATCTCAAGAATGTAGCTGATGTGATCAGCCAACGAATTACATTACTTGAACATTATCAAACATACAACCAAAGTTTAGCACAGGAAAAGACAATGGACGTGGTGCAAAGCTTTGACAGAGAGGTGAAAAGAATGCCCCGAAGAATGCTCTCATCAGCACCAAGTTCGAGGTACCTTTTCAGTTTGCCAACCCGTCTGTAGGAGCTTTGTCAGTTCTGATAACAACCTTTCCCCATCATCCTCGAAAGGAGAAACAGAGAGGAGATCTGATCAGAGTCTAGTTAGGCTTCAACTGCATAAGCCCCACGGCCGCTTCTGTTCCCGACGGAGGGCCATCTGGAACACCATAACTGACCATTCGGATCCCGTCGTCCACATGGTCTGGCTGAGGCCACCTGAACTGTTCTTCAAAATGTTCAGCCCATCTGTCAAGTCGGTGCGATTGACTAGTGGTAGGTGAACCATCTTTTTCACATATGATCTCACACCGACTCGACGGCCAGTACAATCACGAATCAGAGAGAAAAGCTTTCTGCTATTCCCAGCTAAAAAAAGCTAATTCCATCTCTTTCGACTGTTCAACCAAATAGTGTTCACAATCTTTGCGTAAGCTGTCATCATATTCAGAGCCAGATGGAATCGAGCGACGCTTGTTCATTAGGTTTGTCGATGTGATAGAAACCCAATTCTGTCGAAACGGCACAGCTCCCTCGGAACAGACACCTTCACATTAAGCTTTCACAGCTGCACCGGTCTGTTCCCAGTGTTTGTTAAGTTCTCACACCCAGTTCGAATTGGGCAATTTGTTCACCAGTGCTTCCCGAAAAACCTTCTTGACAATCCCCTCGTTCGAATATCAGTTAATTAGTTTGCATTTACAAACGCACAAGCTCTGGGCGAATGAAACACAACGGGCACGCACTACATGATCCGGGTCCAGGTGGTTGCGCCAAAAGGCACGACAGACTTTGACAGAGTGGCGCCACCCGTAACTGACTGTCATATGATCCAACTGTATCCACGGTTGAGAAGCACACGGAGGTCTCCATGTAAAACATTACCCCTTCCTCTGTTGAAACGTGGTAGTGGAAACATAGAGACCGTAAGATGTGCACAGATGCAGCAGTCTTTCGTTATTGTCAGTGCGTTGTGCCCAGACACCGAACGTACCTTCCAGCCGCCTCTCCAATTGAGAAGTACGATCAAGCTGGGCGTAAAACTAATCGGCTAGTATGATGATGTCTGAGCGTTTAGTCTGCTTCAGGAGGTTGACGACGATGTGATGGAAAGCATCATTGGTAGCATTCGAACAGCTGTCCGTTGGAGCATACGCCGACATAATGAAAACACAACGCGTTTCTGATTTGCGCCGACAGAATTCAACCGATGTATTCAGTCTGACAGCACAAAAGTAACTGTTCACTGGGATCCAATCGAGGAAACATTGTTCTACTCTGAAACACAGTGCGATTTCCACTCCAACTTGACCACGAGATTCAGCTTCGGCATCATCACAGACCTTACGAGAAAAGCGTTTGGATCGACAGCTATCTAGAGGTGAGCTCAAGTGAAGAACGGTGCTAGAATCGTAGACACGTAGCACACCAAACTCCAGACATGAAAGAGTATTTGCCAGAGCAGCTTGCTGATCGATTCGTCGAAGACCAAACAGTGAGACGACGACTGCGGCATAGTCACTCCTGTCAGGTGGGCTGATAGGTAGAGGTCTGACGAACCACAATTTCCTGGTTTTTCTGGTATTGGATTGGGCGAAAGTTGGTATCTTTTTCAGGTAAATGTACTAGTCTTGGCACACTGTCATCCACCAACCGGCTTGTGGTGTAGGATTTTGAGTCAAAGGCTTTTGTTGAGAGCTCTGCTCATTCTTCTCTCTGGGTTTATACCTCTTGGTATGATTTCAGCCGACATACAAACATGAGTACTCACAACACCAATAACTCCATGCTGGATCGGCCGTCTGGCAGCATAAACCGGGTCACTTTATCTACTGCATACAGCTGGGTGTATAGGCGTAAGTACGGTGCTGTTGACCCCTCCTCCACAGTCATCAAATTTAGCTCTTAGGCGTATCTCAATTCTCATTTCTGGTAGTTACTCCACGGGTCCCAGAACAGAAAAAGCTAATCATAGTAACACTGTGTCGGTGAGTCCCGTTTCTTACACTTCAGCCTCAGACCTCTCGTCCCTTGCTCAGACCCAGAATGCGAATTACTGCAGGTACTTTCAGTGTGCGCACTCCAAACTACAGAGGCCAACAGTCTGTTCTCGCACGAACGCTATACTCATTAAATGTCGATTTCTGTTAAACTTCGGGGACTAGAATTCATGACAACAGCCAACGTGTGAAACTAACACGACCCACACTGTCTACCCGTTGCTCGTTATACACTTCGGGGGATTCCACGGCCGCCGCTACCGGTCAAGCTGTAATAGGTGTAGTCCTCAGCACGACGGCCGCAGCCGCATAGTTGGATTGGATTCCAGTTAGCAGTAGACTTTGTGCCGTTTGCTTGACAGGTTCTGTGAAAACCAGCTTGAGACGGAAAAATTTCAAAAATCCTTTCACTGTGTTTGTTTGCGCTCCAACGGACTATAGTGACGCCGGTGTGAGGGACGCCTTTTACTCGGAACTTGCAGGCCTGACAGTTCTCATTCTGAAACTCCTAAAGACTGCTGTGCCCCAAACTCACAGGCTATTGAGGATGCACGTACAGTAGCATGCGCCACAGGGGTAGATGGGTTGAACAATGGATCTCGGAGAAATCTGTGAAGTTGTTAGGAGCTAGACGGAACACCCTCCCTGGCAGTTCATGTAGCAAGTTTAGGAAAAATATCCATAGGACACTGAAACGCACCCTAAAGACTGATCATAAGGCCCGGTTAATGAGGAGAGCCAAGGAAATGGAGAAAGCTTTTGCTCCAGAAAATATCGGTAGACTTTTCAACCTTAACCGTGCCATTGGTCATAGGTTACCACCTGCCATATCAGCGAGACAGATGGCACACCCATCTACAGTGAGTTCCTGAGGTTACAGCGGTGGACGGAGCACTTTGAGGGTCAATTTGGCTGGCCTCCCGCCTCTACTGTGTTGCCGCCACAAACTTGTAATGTACCACCCCGGTTGGTTGATTTACAATCACCTACGAAGACTGTGGTCCGCAATCGATTTCGGCTCTTAAACATAATAGGGTTGCTAGCCCAGATGAACTCGTGCCGGGACTATTCAACGAAAGTGGACGGGCGTTAGTGCAGGCTTTGACTCGCTCATTTCAACTAGTATGGACGACGGAGATCGTCCCTCCATGCTGAGGTAATGTGATAATTCTCCCCATATTCAAGAAAGATATCAGGGGCTCATATGATAACCATCGCGGAATCAAGGGTACTGTCGTCCACTGAACTTCATCGAATCACTGCAAACATTAGGGAAGAACATGCAGAGTTTCGCGACTGACAGAGTCGGTGACGCCAGACGAGGTGGGGCTAAATCGAGCACAGCGACGAGAACGCAGTCCTTCACCGTCAGAATTATCGAATGTGGCGTTCGGCCTGTGTGTTGTTTTGATCTGGTGACTTATGCTGACTAGGACTTCCAGGTGCAACCCTGTCAGACAAGCCCAATGGGAGCAGTCAGACGAAAAGCAGATACACTCGTAGGATTGTATGTTGCACTACTGATCGCGTAGGAGTGCTTAGGTAGTGAGGCACAATCCTATAGGCATATAGCTGGGTTAGTTTTTGGTTGCGGCACCACTGTCTTCCGTGCCAGGAAGAATGGGATTGGAAAAGCTACCCTCAAACAAAGAGCACTACGATCGATCAACGGTTGGCCGTGACCGCTGGTGTATTGTCCAATACGGTCGGAAAGCATCTGGTATCACTCGAAAACTTGATGTAGCTTCGAATACATCCACTGTGCACGGCAATGCTCAGAATCACACATAATGTCCTATTTACTGTGCTCTCAGGCTAGACAAACGCATCATTGCCGAATGAGTCGGACTCTTAAGTCATCGGCTCTGGATGGAGTCCTCCAATAACACCCTATATCCTGTTGTCTTGTACGTCAGACTTTTGAGTCAGACACTGGGGATAGGGTCCATGAAGCTAACCTTCTTCCGCGGCATAAACGTCCGGAAGGTATCAGAAGTCACCGTTCTCCTGAGAGTGACATTATTCAACCATCACGACTTTCCTCTATTTCGCCCCACAAGTTTTCTGACTTCCATGTGTCTACGGGTGTTAACTGTTTTTTTGAGCCTAAGATAACTCGTAAACATGTTCGCACTTTCCGACGAATCGATCAGCAAGCTGCACTGGCAAATACTCTTTCATGTCTGGAGTTTGGTGTGCTACGTGTCTACGATTCTAGCACCGTTCTTCACTTGAGCTCACCTCTAGATAGCTGTCGATCCAAACGCTTTTCTCGTAAGGTCTGTGATGATGCCGAAGCTGAATCTCGTGGTCAAGTTGGAGTGGAAATCGCACTGTGTTTCAGAGTAGAACAATGTTTCCTCGATTGGATCCCAGTGAACAGTTACTTTTGTGCTGTCAGACTGAATACATCGGTTGAATTCTGTCGGCGCAAATCAGAAACGCGTTGTGTTTTCATTATGTCGGCGTATGCTCCAACGGACAGCTGTTCGAATGCTACCAATGATGCTTTCCATCACATCGTCGTCAACCTCCTGAAGCAGACTAAACGCTCAGACATCATCATACTAGCCGATTAGTTTTACGCCCAGCTTGATCGTACTTCTCAATTGGAGAGGCGGCTGGAAGGTACGTTCGGTGTCTGGGCACAACGCACTGACAATAACGAAAGACTGCTGCATCTGTGCACATCTTACGGTCTCTATGTTTCCACTACCACGTTTCAACAGAGGAAGGGGTAATGTTTTACATGGAGACCTCCGTGTGCTTCTCAACCGTGGATACAGTTGGATCATATGACAGTCAGTTACGGGTGGCGCCA
>QNGE01002113.1:111006-123050 GCA_008508345.1 Paragonimus westermani
ACCAATTGGTCAACCAATCGCGTTGCACAGCCTGCGACGATTGGGTCACGTAGTCCGCATGCCAGCTGAGCGTTTGCCGTGCCGGGCATTATGTACTAAGACCACCAACAGTTCGACATAACTGCGTGGTGGTCAAGCAACAACATACGTACGAAATATGAAGACCCCGACTGCTCCACTGGGCAAAGTGGGCAGGTGTCGCCTGCCTGACCGAGGTCCTCGTGATCACTCGAACCGCTGGTTAGAAACGCTATACGATGTGGCAGTGTACCGCAGTCAATGGCGTACGTGTACTCGTGCGATTTATAGTTCTTCCGCTAAGTCTTCTTTATTAATCTTTAAAGTACTTGGTGACGTTTTCATCTAGGATACCCTACGTCATTGTTGAGATGAGCGGTGGCCCGAACCACACTGTTTTTTGCTCAGGCTCGTTGCTGTTGTGGTGACACGTGTAACAATAGTTATTACTAGAGTGATTGCTAACATGTTAAATGGTATCACGGATTTATCCGAAGTGAGCAGAATTTCGGAAACGATTTAGTTTCGCCCTTGTAGCCGGAAACAAAAATGCCACGCACACTTTGCAAGAATTCGTACAGAGTCGTTAACTGATCTTGACGTTTACGTATTTAACTCAACATGCAAGCTATGTAGAACAAAGATGCACCAGCACCTTGCCTTGGCGAACGCATAATGTCTGACATAATATGGTTTCAAACTATTGTGCTACGAATCTGAAAACAGCAAGGCCCATTGTCCTGAAGGAAAGTTGTGTTCATTTTATCGAAAGGCCGGCGGAACGGTTTGCAATAACAAACAGCTTGTAACCGATGACAATATTACCAAAAAAATTAATCCACATTACGAGCTTAAAAAACTAAGCACGAGGAGCACAATTGCATGGATAGAACAGGCAGCAATTTTTGGAAGCCATCCTAAATGAACAACGACAATGAACTGACCTTGACCACGTTCCATGATCTTGCAGATTCCTATCAGACCGTGCCAATCTGTTTTCTTTATTTGGTCCCATTTCCAAATTAGATATCGTCTCAGACGTCTCACGTAAGCTATCGGATTCAACACTCAGTTGACGAGTCTGCTGAAGAGCCAGTTTTCGAGCAATTTGTTGGTCCGCAACTTCAATCGACCTATAAGCTTCACCAGCTTTGGCCCACAAATCCTGCGAACAATCGTTGGGGTCGCTATGAAGCAAAGTCCACAGGTCTCCCTGTTTGGTTATTTGTAATTGAGGGAGAATTGTCCGATTCGATATCGAACGATCTTCCACATCAAAACTCGGATGCAGCGGTCTTCGCTCAACAGCGTTCATTCTGGCCGTGTCGCTGTTTTGAACGTCTGAAACAGAAAATGTTCAAGGAGTGAGGTTAATGATCAGACAAATCTATCAGGCTTCCATGGGTACTGTGATGGGTTAGTCAACGGTACAAATCGATTAAGTCACATCAACGAGACCGATGATAAGGAAAACCACATTGTCCCTCAGTTCAACAAACTGATTCGCTACACACAGACTTGATAAACATGTGTTAAGTTGTGGCGTTGTTCGACAAACAGACAGCTAAAATATTCACTTGCTAAACACAACGTCGAATCTCACAATCAAACCTTTGCTGAACAACCCAAAAATGTTCACATTTCATGGGCAAGAGCATGCGTTGGATTTCCAGCTTTACATACTGAGCGACGCTGCTATCGTGCGACATGGAGTGCACCACTGGGCCGTAGAAGTTCAAGAGTCTTTGGCCGAGCCCCCAAAACTCCATCGTATTGGTTAGGATCATCGTCATCGAGGTGCCTCTGGCCAGTCCGACAAGTGAAGCCTGGCTCTATCGTGTGCAATACTATCATCATCACCATTAGTAGCAACAGCAACAGCGTCAAAAACAACAATACATCAGTGGTCCACTCTGACGCCAATGCCATACATGAACAGCGCTGTGCAACAGTAAGTAGAATGAGGTAAAAAAAAAAGGTAACACGAGACGCAATGCACCACGAACTCCTATCAGCTCTTCCAGCTCTCCGTATTTTGCACACAATCAACATGTACAGGCTGGATGAAGAAGGAAAAACACCCCGTACTACAACTTCAGTGGCAGTCACTCATAGAATACAAAACTGAGTTCAGTCACGGACTGAAGAAAATTAAAAACAAAACAAAAAGATCCTAAGAACGACATCCGATAAATTGCATATTAGACTGCTTTCAACAGTTCTGCTGCTCATCAAAAGAGCCCGTGAAGTAAGTGAATTCAATTAAATAAACGCTAACATAATTAGTTATCAGAGCAAACACAAATATAAACTGAAGATGTAAGGTGTGGAAGAAGCTGACTGGACTGCAGCTAAAAGAACCTACAAAAGCTAAGCAACATTAGATAAGATAGCCAAAACTAAGTAATGAAACGAAACAAGAGAATTGCACATCAAATTTTATCAGTTTCAAGAAGCGTTGAGATTACCAAAGCTGCTTCAAATTCCTGAAAACGAAGACAGTGCATGAGGAACTGTATTGAATCAGAAATTAACAGAAATAGGAAAGCCCCCTTGCGATGTATAAACGTACCATTATCAGAAGAACAACTGGGCTCAGCTGATATATTTTCAGTAACTTGACCACGTTTCCCCCGACAGTCCGGACTAGATACGACAGGGTCACGTGATGCGGGTATGGCCAGCTGAAGAGGTCTCGATGACTTAGTGCTGCGCCGTCGTGGCAGATGAGTGATTTGAGGTTCGATTACGTGAACACTGTTTTGGGGTGCAGCTGGCAACAGCTGGCAGGAGGACGTAGGGGTTTCGCCAGTCCCCACGATGGACTTCGGCGAACCAGCTGTGGGTGGAGGACAAAGGGGTAAGCCATATATTTCATCAAACCGCCCAGCATGACGGGCAGACGCGTAGGCACGTTTGCGAACAAAGCAGACGCGCTGTGATTCATCTTCATCTTCCAAGTTCGGACGGCTGACGGTCATCCGGCGAACAGGTGGTTTCTGACGCGCACCGATAAAATAATGCTGAACGGGATCATCCGCATTGCTTGGATAATCATCGGCCTGCTTAGATGTGGACAAAGTAGATGACAAGGGTGCACCCGGATGAATCACTTCTGAATGTTGTAGTGTTGCTTGAGCGGAGTCAAACTTACTTAGACTTTCGGATGGCAAAGCAGTTGAAGCAGTGGAGAGTGCAGGTTGGACTGTGGCAAAAAAAGAGAACTGAGTAGAATATGAAACAGCAAACGAAAAGGCATTCTAAATGGGAAAACAAAGCCCAGGCATTCAACAATAAGCAACTTACATTTCGGGTGAATACTAACCACCAGGGACCGACAGAACTTTAGCAACTGAAGTATAAATCCAGATCGCCAAGTTTCGACATTCCTGGCAGGGAAACCAAGGCTACGGTAGAGCCGCACTGACTAAACCTAACAGGAGCAGTAAATGACAGTCAATCAGAAGTCACCGAATGCCTGCCGAACGACTGCATAGCACGAGCGGCATCAGTTCCTGAACAATGACTCGTACGTTCTGATAGATTATGGGACGCAAGTCCCACGTTCGACACATGAATGGAATAGTTCAGTCAGTTCGCACATACGAAAGGCATCACAATTCAACTATCGATTCCCAAATGTGGGCAACCCAACCAAGAAACGGATCGTGTCGGCGAACGCACTTAAAGATGACATGATGTGGACCTAGTGAGCCTGCTTAGGCACAGTGACAAATAAGTGAGGGGGCAGGGTATGGAAAGATAGAGTATCTAATGTGTCAGTATTGTTATGAGCAATGGATAACCCTTCTTACTAACACAAATCAGAAAGTTAAATACAAAGGCAAAATGAACTACTTATCTATCTGATATGAGACCGTTTACCTAACTGTCAACCCCTTCTTTAAAACGTAAACGTAACACGAACACCTACAGTGTTAGCAAAAAATCGGATAATACATCCACAAATGTGCTCATATTATCAAAATGGAAGGCTGAAATACACAAGATAGTTGATTTAAATTGCTCATTGTCATCATCACACCCGGAATACACAGAAAGCCAAAACATCCATAACTTCCGGTATGTCGTGTCACCATGATCATGACATCACGATTCGGTTGCACGTGCACTCGGGTTTCCATTACCGACTTTGTAAGCTTAATGTGTCAGAAGCTAGACTAGATGTCGCCCGGAACCGGAGATGAGTGATTCACCTACAGACGTCATATCGATGTCAGAACTGGCTTTTGAACAATCAAGAACACGAGACAAGCCGCCATGCCTTGCTAACAGAGTGCCGAGTGGCGGATTCTTGAAGCATTGGACGGAAGCAAAATTAAAGGCGGACAGAGAAAACCTGAGGTGGACTTAACGCTATCAAAGATCTTGTGGTTAGGGTCGTTCTCCTTGAGGTGTTCACAAGTGATTATGCTGAACAGACGAGAGACGGCTGTTGGGAACGGTATACCCCATTGTTCTATGTGTGGACGGACAGCACGTCCTCATTTAACACCGCTGGACGATAATGATAGACAAAACTAGCTTTTTTCGAAAAGTTGCCAAACAAAATAAGACGAAAGTGAGACCACATCTCCAACAAGAATAGCTAATGCCTTATATAACACCCAGGAAACTTCATTGACCGGCGTTTTCGCCAGATCCGAACACCACATAACACACGTGGAATTGCTAAAGGGCGTGAAACCAATCAGCTTGGAGTATTACTCCGGCTAGTAAGCTTAAGATAAATCCAGAAGAAGACGCAAAAAGAATCACTTCCTTGGTTGATCAACAGCTTGGAAGCATGCTACAAAGAATTGGTGAGGTGATCACAAGAAGTGATGTGAAAACAAGATAATGAACGTAAACCGTATCAACAGGATTTTTTCCAATAAACATGGAAATTACCTTGAATCAGTAGTTGCCTTCAGTGGGTGCTTAAAACACGAAGACGTGAGTACGTAATGAAGACAAGCGTCAAATGGTTAGGTAAGACAGTCTAAACCCCGTTAACAGGTAGTATTACCAACTTACAAGCACCGGACTAGAGGTTCTAATTCTGACAAATTTCAGTGGTGCTCACCCGGTTTGGGCAATTATGCGGCACAAACTGGTCCCGGACTAACCCAAGAAAGCGGACACGACCGCGAATGATGAAGCAAAAACTTTTTTCTGACCTGAGAGATTCCGTCACAAGGTGAATCAGAGGAAGGTAAGCTGATACCACAAGGAGTGTGCTTCAGCATGATAATATTAGTCACATCTAAGCTGGATGCTATCGGGTTACGTAAATTTTGACAAGAGAGATCGAAGGTGGAAACCAAGACCCTAGGTTCATTATCCGTGCCATTATGACTTCAACGAAGCAAGCACCAAAAAAATACAAGCCGAAGGCAACCCGAACGATGAAAGTGAATCGATATAATTAAAAAAGTAAGATAAACTTACTTATAATGAAGCGGTTGATCGTAGTACTTATGCTGCTAGAGGAGGATAACTGATTTGAGCTGGGCGATATGAAAGATGATTGAGGGACGGAAGAAGTGGGTGAAGTAGGGGACGATTGAACCGGTCTCTGTCTTGATAATCTCGGTTTTGGAACAGGGGTAACGGGAAGGACGTTTCCAGAAAGTTGCGAAGTGTTTTTCTGTGGCGGCGGCTTATAAAAAGTTGCAAAGTCGTGTGAAAAACCCTAAATTACAAAAAGTGATAATTCTGTAATCAACTGGAAACCACATCGTGATATGCAAAAAATTAACTGTCACACGACTGTACAAACAGGTGCATTGGTAACTACATCAAAACGTTGTGGACAATGGATCAGATCGACCATACGAAGATTCACAATCGAGAAACGAGGCAGACAGTGTCAGTAGCTGAACCATATAAACCGATAAATATAACTGCGCGCCACTCCTATTTCCACGAGTCTTTATGCCTACATAAAAAGATCGAAAAAAATACGGTTGTCATTCAATATACTTAGTTGTGTTCCCACAACTTGTCTCACTCCAACAGAAACATCACATTTCTCAATTAGTCACGAATGGTCTGCCAATCTTCGGCAGAGAGGCTAAATAAGACAATGTCATTCCCACACTCCAGATCGTTCAGTTTAGCGTCAGGAAGAAGCTCAACATCAAGCTCACTGGAATCTTCGAGCGCACCTTCCATAACAAAAGTGAACAGGAAGGGGGCAAACGGACGCCCCTGGCGAACACCACTAGAAATGATGAACGCCCAAGACCGTAGTCTATAAGCAATCATCTGAACAGATTCACTTATTTTCCTGGTACTCCGTTTGCAAAAGAGGCAGATCTACAGGACGCCACGAGCAAACAATCGGAAGCAGCCTTTGGTCTAAAACGTACACGACCGTCGGCTGTCTGTAAGAGTGACGATGTTCCACGATCCGTCACAGGTCAACGAACCCTTGATCGCATCGGAAACCTGTCTGCTCTTCGCGTATCTGACTTCCTCTGGGCGTAGTCGGAGTAAAATGATGCCAGTGGGTAAGTTGGACACAACAGATACTACATTGATCTCTGTGGTTGGCATATAGAATTCGGATCCCCTTTTTGAAAACGGAAACTACTGTTGATAGGCACCGATCTCGAGGTACCTTTTCAATTTGCCAACCCGTCTGTAGGAGCTTTGTCAGTTCTGATATCAACCTTTCCCCATCATCCTCGAAAGGAGAAACAGAGAGGAGATCTGATCAGAGTCTAGTTAGGCTTCAACTGCATAAGCCCCACGGCCGCTTCTGTTCCCGACGGAGGGCCATCTGGAACACCATAACTGACCATTCGGATCCCGTCGTCCACATGGTCTGGCTGAGGCCACCTGAACTGTTCTTCAAAATGTTCAGCCCATCTGTCAAGTCGGTGCGATTGACTAGTGGTAGGTGAACCATCTTTTTCACATATGATCTCACACCGACTCGACGGCCAGTACAATCACGAATCAGAGAGAAAAGCTTTCTGCTATTCCCAGCTAAAAAAAGCTAATTCCATCTCTTTCGACTGTTCAACCAAATAGTGTTCACAATCTTTGCGTAAGCTGTCATCATATTCAGAGCCAGATGGAATCGAGCGACGCTTGTTCATTAGGTTTGTCGATGTGATAGAAACCCAATTCTGTCGAAACGGCACAGCTCCCTCGGAACAGACACCTTCACATTAAGCTTTCACAGCTGCACCGGTCTGTTCCCAGTGTTTGTTAAGTTCTCACACCCAGTTCGAATTGGGCAATTTAATCACCAGTGCTTCCCGAAAAACCTTCTTGACAATCCCCTCGTTCGAATATCAGTTAATTAGTTTGCATTTACAAACGCACAAGCTCTGGGCGAATGAAACACAACGGGCACGCACTACATGATCCGGGTCCAGGTGGTTGCGCCAAAAGGCACGACAGACTTTGACAGAGTGGCGCCACCCGTAACTGACTGTCATATGATCCAACTGTATCCACGGTTGAGAAGCACACGGAGGTCTCCATGTAAAACATTACCCCTTCCTCTGTTGAAACGTGGTAGTGGAAACATAGAGACCGTAAGATGTGCACAGATGCAGCAGTCTTTCGTTATTGTCAGTGCGTTGTGCCCAGACACCGAACGTACCTTCCAGCCGCCTCTCCAATTGAGAAGTACGATCAAGCTGGGCGTAAAACTAATCGGCTAGTATGATGATGTCTGAGCGTTTAGTCTGCTTCAGGAGGTTGACGACGATGTGATGGAAAGCATCATTGGTAGCATTCGAACAGCTGTCCGTTGGAGCATACGCCGACATAATGAAAACACAACGCGTTTCTGATTTGCGCCGACAGAATTCAACCGATGTATTCAGTCTGACAGCACAAAAGTAACTGTTCACTGGGATCCAATCGAGGAAACATTGTTCTACTCTGAAACACAGTGCGATTTCCACTCCAACTTGACCACGAGATTCAGCTTCGGCATCATCACAGACCTTACGAGAAAAGCGTTTGGATCGACAGCTATCTAGAGGTGAGCTCAAGTGAAGAACGGTGCTAGAATCGTAGACACGTAGCACACCAAACTCCAGACATGAAAGAGTATTTGCCAGTGCAGCTTGCTGATCGATTCGTCGGAAAGTGCGAACATGTTTACGAGTTATCTTAGGCTCAAAAAAACAGTTAACACCCGTAGACACATGGAAGTCAGAAAACTTGTGGGGCGAAATAGAGGAAAGTCGTGATGGTTGAATAATGTCACTCTCAGGAGAACGGTGACTTCTGATACCTTCCGGACGTTTATGCCGCGGAAGAAGGTTAGCTTCATGGACCCTATCCCCAGTGTCTGACTCAAAAGTCTGACGTACAAGACAACAGGATATAGGGTGTTATTGGAGGACTCCATCCAGAGCCGATGACTTAAGAGTCCGACTCATTCGGCAATGATGCGTTTGTCTAGCCTGAGAGCACAGTAAATAGGACATTATGTGTGATTCTGAGCATTGCCGTGCACAGTGGATGTATTCGAAGCTACATCAAGTTTTCGAGTGATACCAGATGCTTTCCGACCGTATTGGACAATACACCAGCGGTCACGGCCAACCGTTGATCGATCGTAGTGCTCTTTGTTTGAGGGTAGCTTTTCCAATCCCATTCTTCCTGGCACGGAAGACAGTGGTGCCGCAACCAAAAACTAACCCAGCTATATGCCTATAGGATTGTGCCTCACTACCTAAGCACTCCTACGCGATCAGTAGTGCAACATACAATCCTACGAGTGTATCTGCTTTTCGTCTGACTGCTCCCATTGGGCTTGTCTGACAGGGTTGCACCTGGAAGTCCTAGTCAGCATAAGTCACCAGATCAAAACAACACACAGGCCCAACCAGCACGTCATGGCAGCCAAATAGGTCCACTGGCCACTGTTACGTCTCCTGAACCGCATATATGCGGTTGTTTTGCGATACCATATATCGCAAGAGCGTTGGATCAGGAATGGCAGCAAATGTATGGAAAGCGTTCATACACATGCCTGAGTAGTCCTTTATTTCTCCAAAACACCCATTCCAGCGTTTTGTGCAGGACGAAAATTCTCTTGGTTATCGTACTGCCACTTTCAGACGGCCTCTTATCACAGGTATCGGGCTCTTTACGTCATGTCGGTAACTGTTCCGGACAGTCAAACCGTCAAAGTTAACCCTCATTCCATTAGAGAAGACCATTATATTCCAATGACCTGCCCAAGATATCCCCTATTAAGTGTAGTACTCCATGAAGGACGATATTCGTTTAGAGTTCCTATAATCAAATAGCAGTGAATACTACAGGAACTCGTGAGTTGCAGTTTCCGAAAACTCCGGTGCCAAATTTCGATTGACAGTGCGCCCACTACTGTTTCTCACCGATATCTCTAACAGTGTCTGAGGTCAGTTGAATTTATTTACGTATTTCCAAAAGAGGAAAAGTAACTGTAATTCACCGACTTTCGGAACAAATAGAGTCGTGAGTAGCACTCATTGTGACGATGGCACTATCAGTCAGTGGTGATGGCCAATTCAATTCGAACACAGCTCAACATTTAAATCACAATAAGTTCTTCAACCAGAAACAGAGACTGTGTTTGTCACAACAGAGAGCCTTACAAATGTGGGACAGTCAGTTTTGACCATTCTTATTATGTAATATCATGGTAAACCACTTTGTGATCAGCAGTGTTCGCACTTAACTTTGTCATTTTTCATTCTCTCGTGTAAAATGTGAGATCGACCCAAGTAAAACTGACAAATTTTTGACCAAAAAACGATGTCCTTGCAATTGTGGGGCGGACCGCAGCACAAGAATAAAACGGAATGAAGCAAAATATGTGCAGCACCTGCAATAACCCATTTCTGCACTCACTGGAAGACAGCTCAAGTCCTGCTGGGTTGGAAGGTTTGTGGATATTGTGGAGAACGGCGCAGCATCACTAACCAGATTTGCGGTGACAGAACGCGGTTCACTAGCA
Source organism: Paragonimus westermani (assembly GCA_008508345.1). NCBI lineage: Eukaryota > Metazoa > Platyhelminthes > Trematoda > Plagiorchiida > Troglotrematidae > Paragonimus > Paragonimus westermani. Next base: position 121,004 of record QNGE01002113.1, read on the forward strand.
AAACGAACAGAATCGGTGTTGGATTTGGAATTTTTGGTTGCACATGCTTGTACAGTGGCATTCAGAGTAGATTGAGAAGTAGGGTGGTCCTTTTTAAAATCCTCGAGAAACGAAGTTGGACGCACGGAACTAGCCTCTTCTATGTCACTAGCCATGATCACAGAGAGTTCAAGATGGTCACTTTACGATAAAGGATAAAGTGGAGAAAAACGGTCACTATATTATAAATGACAAAGCAAACATTTTATGCATTACTGATCACTATTCTGAAGACTATTAATGGAAGGTTCGAAATCAAAGAATGTTGATAGCTGGTACACGACGCACAAGCTGCAACACAATATACCTCGCCAAACCAGAGATACTGCCAGATTTTTCTAATTTACGTAGGCACACACGGAACAACCAGAAGCAGAACCCGGTATTACGATAGAATTTTCACTAAATAAGCCAACGATGTCAATCAGTAATTGTTCACTTGCGACACACCAAGTGAGACAGTTTGATCCACGAGCCCACCCGCGATTTCGGAGGATCAATCGAACTGGAACTCATGAAGTGCCAATTGTTCAGCAGTTGTCTAACAGTCTCACATTAACCTACACACAAACAGATGCATTGATGAGCAAATAAAAGCAAAGAACTGCAGTCTCGTATTATAGTCCCAAAAAGAAATAACTGAAAGGCACGTGGCAGCAATTAGCAAACCTCGATGCCCGAATAATATTGGAGGCTTGTAGGTATGTCATTGATTCCACAGGACGACCACCAAGGGCTTCAACTTGGTAACCAACGCGGATACCAGCTCGATCAGCCGCTCCACCAGGTTCAACCTTGACCACCATAGCGGTGGGACCAAAAGGTTTCCCTGCAAACATAGGACGGAAGACAGATTTCATGAACGTTCGGTTCTTAGTCGCGAATGATGCACACGATTAGTCGTCACACAGTAGTTCATTATAAAATGGCAAACGAGACACGGGAACAAAAAGAGACGACGAGTGATGATGTAGAACAAAGTAGAAATATGCACCAAAACATACAGGAAAGAATTACGATTAAATTGAATTAGCTGGAGGTCGAGTGGGAATTCAGAAATTGAAAAACCAGTAGTCACGCGTGCTAGTAACGCCTCACTGCCAATTTGGACGTTTCAGACAAGCAGACAGTCCCAACTATGAACAAGACCGTTAGAACACGAAAACTGGCAGATGCAAGCATTTCGTATCGACTCGTCAGTACCAAATTTACAATAACATGAAACAGGTTTTTTATATCAAGCAACTATAACCAACTATAACCAACTATAACATATTCAATAAACAAACATAACCTCCAGTCTAACCACACGCTGTGAGAAACCGAGAATTTCGGTTTTCAGCATTTCAACTAACAAAGGTCAGGGTGTATGGTGCTCTAATTTAAGTCTCATAATACAGATCTTACAGTAAGTGCCGTGAGGAGTGCACATCATCTGCAAACAGAACTCAGAAGAAACACGCGCAGAGATAGACCGCAACGCAGTCATGGAAACACTCCCATACAAAAGAAAAAGAACAGAGACAACCTGACTCAGGTGTCCTCATGAGGAATCAACACAATCATCATAACAACCGTGAGCCTGAACAAAAAACAGTGTGGTTCGGGCCACCGCTCATCTCAACAATGACGTAGGGTATCCTAGATGAAAACGTCACCAAGTACTTTAAAGATTAATAAAGAAGACTTAGCGGAAGAACTATAAATCGCACGAGTACACGTACGCCATTGACTGCGGTACACTGCCACATCGTATAGCGTTTCTAACCAGCGGTTCGAGTGATCACGAGGACCTCGGTCAGGCAGGCGACACCTGCCCACTTTGCCCAGTGGAGCAGTCGGGGTCTTCATATTTCGTACGTATGTTGTTGCTTGACCACCACGCAGTTATGTCGAACTGTTGGTGGTCTTAGTACATAATGCCCGGCACGGCAAACGCTCAGCTGGCATGCGGACTACGTGACCCAATCGTCGCAGGCTGTGCAACGCGATTGGTTGACCAATTGGT
>QNGE01002114.1:0-45630 GCA_008508345.1 Paragonimus westermani
TTGTCGGCTTCAATAATTTATTTCTCTCGACACTTGTTACAAATCACGAGTTAGAGCGCAGTCATCCTTTGATCGTCTGGTGTGCGAGTCTAATCCCACAAATCAAAAACGCAATGCCAGAGAAATAAACCATTTCAGGAATTTGGCTGATTATAATAAGCTAACGGGAGTGAACGTCTAACGTGTTTGACGTATGGCCTATTAAAAGTCAAGTACGAGCGTCAACTTGAAATTCTTGATCCATTTCCACTTGAGATTCGGCGACCCCGTGCTGATTTAATCCAGATATACTTTTTGAACACAAGTCTCGTAGAGTAGCTCTTCACTTTAGCAGTCAGTAGCCACCGGAAACTACGCAAGAAAAACGTGTACATGGTCCATTTCCTTACACTCTGTCGAAAACAGCTCTCTTCATATGATGGTTTTGATCGACCAGACGACCGAATCCATGACGCTGTTAGTTGCACCTGATAAGATTGTCCTTCGAAACATTGTCTGATTCGCATCCACCTAAGGCATACACATGCGTTCTACTGAATTCATCGTACTTCCAGCGACATCAGCGATGAATACATGGGTCCGGGGATGGATACCCAGATCACCCTATTATAGTCAGCTAATCAGTTAAACTATCCATCAGGCGTCTTTTTGACTAAAAGATGATGTCAGAAATCAGAATGCAACGCCGGCCTCGGAGATCATAACAAGTGTCGAGGACAAAGTGAAGTTGAAAATCTGACAACGTTTTACTCAATTGGGAGTCAGAAGCGTCTCAGAATTACCTCTTAGTGTGCAACTAACGATATCAATGGATCATCCTGTGAGATGAACATTTGCTGTCCAAGGAAAATTCGAGGACTGGGCTTGCGAAGATTCATGGCTTGATCCCCTCATCCGCTACCAGCCACCATCATAGAAAACTGCTCCATGTGTCGAGCGCTAAATGAAAAGTGTGTAGGAATCAAGCCACTCCAAGTTCTTTGAAATTCAAACCGGCGCAAATAAAGGCTTTCGAGTTGTGGCTCGTCAACCACATGCTGCAAACTAGTGATCATTTTGATAGCTGCATGCTGTACGTGCTCACTAACGAGTACATCCTTGTTCGAATCGGTATTTATGAACCGACAGGCACACTCAAGCAGTAGTCTCACCCAAAACTCGTGATGATCAAATCGCTCCTTGTTCAAGAAGGAAAAGGCTCATTCAACCATCTCAAAGGCTGAAAGCCTCCTTTCCACGAGCGTCTCAAAATGATTAACAGTGTGTTAAAAGGAACAACACCGTTTCTTCCTTAAGAAAACAATCTTATCCAATCAGATTAAGCACAGGTGTCGTGAACATTCGGGGGTTGACCTTCGCAATATTTTATCTGTTTGGCCTTTATTGCGCTAAGCTCATTGATAGCTTAGTGGCCTTAACTGCTTTTTGATGTCTGTCCTCCGATTTTGCGGTTCCAGAATATTGGCAGGTCACTATGTACCCCTTAAACACCGCAAGATTTTCTCCCTGTCGCACACGTTGTTGGATTAGATCAAAGTTGTTTTTGCACCCGTCTTTTGGTTTGTCGTGGGCGCAATCAACAGGGACCGTCGTGTTTGTTTTGATTTGTCCTGTTACTTATTTCAAGTAGGAGAATCCTATTTCTATCAATCGTCCTATTATGACATGGTTGAACCAGTGTGTTGACTCAAGGGTTTGTTTCACAGATTATAGTTTAGACAACATTTGCAGTCACGGTTCTACCTTCACGTCTCTTTCTACCATAATTTCCTTGCTGGGTGCACCATGACGCACAAATATTTTTCCAGGACCTCCGGCGCTTAACACAAACATTTTCTGGCGTTTGGCAGTAGACCGCACCGTCTGAAGGTTCCACGGTCTATCCGGTTGGCGCCGTGATCACTGGCCTTTCAGAGATTTAGGCCGTCGGCGCAGAATAAAATGATGTGCGAAATACCGTCCGGAAGGTCGTTGAGGTAAAAAAGAATCGGAAGAGGACCGGACACTTACTCACACTGAACCAGTAATAAGTCGCGTAAAGAGATGAAACGTTTGACCTGGTTTTGACTCTAAAGGCTTCCTTGCCAAGAAGGGATGCAATGCAACGAACTCTTCCTTGTGCCTGAGAGGACAGTGTGGGACGTGGCCAAAATGTAAGATAGTAGTGTTTAAACTGGAGTTACTGTTCATGGCTTCCGTCAAGTTATTTATGGAGCATGACCAGCCAGGATGAAAGCCATGCTCCATCGCAGAAAGAAGAACAATTACTTACGTGGTTCATGAGAATGGCACGTTATAGTAGGTGTTGGGTTATCTCGCATGAAATGCTGGTAAAGCTGAGTGGACAGTAGCTGGCCGAAGAGTGCTGATCACAGCCTCAACAACTTGCCTACCTGCGGATTCTTTCTTGAGTAGCAGTTCTTTTCTTACAGGGTTATTAAGTATTGAAACCGCCTTCCTTCTGAGGTCGTCAGCAGGGCTTCTAGGGATCGTTTTGAAGCTTTGCTTGACTTTCATCTATCCAAAATTTCATTATGCGAGCAATCTTACTCTGTTCTTGGTATTCACTGCAATTCCCAAGAGCGGTACTACACCGCTGACACTGTACAAGGAAATCCTACTGGATCCGGGAACCTCGGCCCCTGTCTCGACCGAGTGTATCAATCGCTGAATCGCTGAATTCTGTAAACTAAGAAGATCGCCAGTCTGGAATACCGTTTAAAACAGTTTGTGTAAAGGTTCCACCAGAGTAACTGTTGTCCGTTTGAGGCCCCAAAGGTGGTTTCCATCACTACTATTCGGAATGACTTCAAATGAGAGGATTTCAACATGCAGTACGGAAGCCCAGTAGTCAGAATTGGTTACCGAAAATTTCGTGGAGAAAGAATCGGGTGTCAATTCGGTGGTGCAATACTGGATAACTCTGGATCCACTCAGGGGTCAGAAGTCACTCGTCCGCCAGTTGCAGAGAAAGGGCTAGAGGCTTATTCTTTCACAATCGACGCACATGTTTACATGAGACGTTTTTGTTTACACGGGTCCTCAGTAGCACGAGATTTATCTGTTGACTGATTTCCTGCCTACGCTCATACTGAACAGTAACACGAGCGCTCGAGTTTTGTGAGCTGCCTGTATGTTCGTGTGATGTGGATAAGTGAGAAGGATCGCTAGCGAGGTGGTGAATTCTTCGCAGAGGAGGCGGAAGAGTGAGCGTTCTGCGCATGCTAACAAACCATCTGCAGTTTAAATTGCACTTTGAAACGCAAGATTATTCAGATCTACAGTAACATGGTCAAGATTGAATGAAGCAAAATGAATTCTCAGGCCCTTGAACTCAGCCCGAGTGAAGTTTCCAGCTGTTACCTTAAAGAATAGTCATCGCAACTCCCAACAGACGAGATTGAAAATTAGTAAGGTATGGTCACCTTTTGCAGGTGGTGGCCGAATTATCATCCCCACTCCAAATTGGAGGTTATGGTAAGTTTTGCTTCGGTATGTTGAAGCTACCCACAGTAAGCATATAAAATCCTCAGGGTTTCAGGAAGTTCCCTTGGCTTTTGAAAGGGGCGTCATCATCGGATGTGCCAAATAAGCGATGGCGATACACAACCTCAAATGAGAACATATCCTAGCCACATGGTGTCACATGTGTAGGGGGATCGGAAATTCTCGTCGAATGTGATTGTCAGAAAAATGTTGAAGGAAGATAGCAGCACCATTCCTCCTCAGAAAGAGTCGGCACGGCCCACTGAGTACCCAGGAACATTCCATTCACTGTCATTGATGTCTGCCGAAGAGCAAAGATATGAAGAGTTACACCATAAACCACCTGTCGGGTTCCCGGAAGTTGATTAAACAACCTATGACGGTTTAAATAGGTACAACTGGAAGCTAATTTCCCCTCTGACTTTGTGAACGGTAAAATGTACCTATAAGGCTGAACACGTTGAAAAGGAAAATAACCACTCAGGAAAGGGACGCGGGTAGCAGATTCACCCTTATTTGCCCGGTAGATTCGTAAAGCTTCCCGGATGCGGCGGGCGCTTTGCCAAGGCTATCTCCTCAGTGAGACTTAAGCTCCTGGTGTGCTGTTGTTAGCACACTTTCGACCACCTCCTTCCTCCAGACTTTGGGAAGATGGCGCTTCGTTTTTCAACCCCAGATAACTTACGTGAGCCCCTAGGCGGAGACAAGATGTCACCGGATAAAACTTGATTTTGCCGGAAAAATGCGTTGGAAGAGCCAGCCAGATTCGTACCGTATAAAGTAGGTTGTAAATCCAGGATGTTAACCTTTCTAAACGCCGGACGATAGTATTCCACAACCTGCTTTCTGACCTGTGAAAGATTTTGAGCTGTGAGGGATGGGAGAGATTTGGTTTCCATTATTTAGATCTTCTTTGCCCGGTCCACGGCTCATTGTAAATGGTGTTGTACAGGGGATTCGAGGGTTGTTGCACTCTGCCGGAGATGGTCAAGAAGTGGGTGATAAACTTCTCAACGGAAAAGATGTCTTGGATTTATCTGAATTTCAAGTTCCGCCTTGACGTGTGCTTTAATTTGGATCACGTCATGACGCATCTTTCACTTTCGCGAAGTGCGACTGAGTAAAATGTCCATTAGCCCGGGACTGGCGCGTTTTAACTGAGAAGTTTCGTCATGCACCGCCCCACTGCTCAGGATGGCGGTTACGTTGATAAGAACGTAAAGGGACAGTTTAAAGGTTGCGGTGACAAAGCTGGTAATGTCACAGAGAAAAGAGGTATTCAGAACTCAACTGGTGCGGAAGTTTGGGAACAGTGTAACGGGGAACCGTTCGGACAACACTATTCTTATTTTGTGGAGAGTTCTGTCTTTAAGATTGGTAGCAACCTTCTGTACCTTCAACTTGCAGAGTGTTACTGACCTTCTGGTACAGGAGATCAGGGAAGGACGAAAGTCACTTATTTTTTGGAGAAGGCCGGTTCTGCGGTGGTGTCGGATGATCTAAGCTGAGAGTCCTCCAAGGCCTTTCCCATAAGAGAGGTTCTTGCAGAATTTGCGAGCGTGTGTGCTCTTTAGGGGCCGTTGGGAACGTCCTATGTATTCGCGTCTAAAACTACTGCTATGTTGGTCAAGTTGACAAGCACAATGTGCGTGCCCACACGTACACGGGCCATGCATACAAAAGGGACATTTGGAGTGGCCAGCAGAACTTACTGTTCTTCTACGGGGCTAGTACACTTAAAATGATGTCAGTGAAAAGTAACTTTGACGTCGCTCACCCCTCTGAACCGCCATACGGTATCTAAAACGATCACACAAACTTGGGACTTGCGATCCGCCAGCGCCTTTAAGTTTGATGGAACTGTCGGTGAGAAAGTCATCTACGACTGGAAGGTGGCAACGTCAACAAAAATACGCAATATGTACATAATAAAAATATATAATCCTCAAATAGCCGTTTACCAAATGTGTGTACAACGATTTAAATAACGGGAAGTTTGGGTCTAGCCAAAATTCTGTTGATGCAGTAAAAACGATCTTGGGGGTTGTGAGTAACCAGTTAAAACCATTCAGCTTTATTGGATATGAGGGACGGATGGGTTAATGTGCGATTAACCGTTGACGTTTAATTCTTTCGTTTGGCGAAGCTGTACAAGTCGCGGATACAGAATCCTCGTGACGCGGCCCTATATCACCTAGTTCATGTGTCTCAGCCGAGCATGACGTTTTAGACATCTGATATTGTAAACACCTATAAGCAGATATGATGGCTGCTTGATTGAACGGTGACGGCGATGAATGATATTCCCAAACCCTGAGCGAGAAGGCGTGTATGTGCTTACTGGGAGTGAGTGCGAAACAGAATATTACGGACACCACTTGCATCGGAAGAGCTGTACCTGCCAGCCCTGTTGGGCACACGGTAAGTGAAGATAGTTGCTTATTCAGGTCACATTATTGTACAAAATGTAGAGCAGAATGTCATGTGACACTGGGTCGCGTTGAGGTATCCAATGCAACCTGACAACGTGGTTATTAGTGTGGACATGTATACGACAGGTCGATTCTCGAAAATGTGCCAGCTATCTCATCGGTAGTGAGGACACCTACACGACTAGCTGCAACAAAAATGCGCATAGTGGAACGCTACAGTCATGTTGCAATGAAAAACCGGTGGAACAAGTCAAGTAGTAGGTACAGCATGTTGAACGTTATTTAGAAACGGATGACGATAACCGTATATGAAGATCACCATCCAGAGTACCATTGGGGCGATGAAATTAAACCACGGAAGTCGGAAACAAATTTCGAGTCGCCTTCGCAGCCTAGTTGTGATCCACGAGAACTGTGTTAGGTTCTGCTTTTAATTGCTTGCTTCTGGACCAACAGAAACTCGGTTGGATGTGAATAATGCAAACGGATTGGATAAGGGTGTCATCAGCCTATAGCCTCTAACTCGTATATTACCAGCCAAAATATCTATTACGTCGGGAAGATGCAGATGCCAGAAGGAACCAACGTCACCGACCGAGTTCAATAACTAGATATGAACTGTATCCTATTCTTAGGCGAACATCTGAGCACCACCAAGCTTTTGTCTGGAAGAGTACGGTTGCCATCAATACTCCTAAAGTGCTCGAGCGTACTTATCATGATAAACAATCGCTTTTCTTTTCGTTGTAATCGCATTCCGACAATATATTGCTAATCAAGTAACAGCGTCTTTCTTAGCTTGGACATAGTAAACGATGAATTTACAAGGTTGCTGTAATAACTGCGATAACTGCGGTAAGTCGTTCATGGCAAAGCACTCCTGGGCGGGACGTCAAAATAAGCAAGCTTATTGCGCTATTGCAGTAACCTGGAAGTAGCTCTGGCCTATTTGCTGTACAACGTGCGGAATTCTTTTCAAAATCCCAATCCGCATCGCACATAACCTTGTTAGGATCATTAGTTACCGCATGCTTGCCGAACACAACCGCGTTCATTTGTTTGCGTTCTTGTCGACATGTACGAACAAATGCCACCGCACACACAATTCCCGCTCGACTGCGTGTTCGACGGGCGAAGCCCGAAATCCCATGACTAGTTCTCCATGTCAGTGCTGTTTGAATGCTTAACCAATATGCTCATCTTCATGGATAGCCTAACGGATGCCAAAGACAATAGTCATATCTCGGATGATATCTTTTTCGACTTTGCCAAAGCCTTCGACCATGTTCCATGCGGTCCTCTGGTACATGAAATAGAAGCTTATGGGAACCGAAGAGAGGTACTCCGCTGGATTACTTCCTTTCTTGGCAACAGGACTTTCAGAGTAAAAACCGGTTCGGGCCTTTCGTCTCCATCCCCAGGCTCTATGGGAGTCCCTCAAGGATTGACACTTGATCCATTGCTGTTTCTGATCTACGTCAATGATCTCCCCGAGCTGATCTCAAGCAGCGCCCTCCTTTATGGTGATGACTCAAACATCTGGAATGCGTGTTACCCCACTGCATTGCAGATTGACTTTGACCGTATTAAGTGCTGGTCAAATGATTGGAGTCTCTCTCTAAACGGCAGCAAGTGTGCGCACATGTCACTCGGAGGAGACTCCGGGAACCTATTCGTGATACATGGTGGAAAAAAGATATCACGAAAGTAGACCTCAAAAAAGATCTCAGGATCTGGCTGTCGTCTGATTTGTCCTTCTCTTAATAGCACCAGCCGAGCGCCAAAAGGGGTTTCATGACTCTTGGGATGATAAAAAGAGCATTCCCCCGGACAGACAAACACGTCATTCACACGCTTCACGGAGTCTACATAAGTCGCCTACACCGGTTTGAAGAAGGACATTATCGCCATTGAACGTGTCCAGTAAGCAGCCACCAAAATGTTCACTGGCTTACGTCATCTCTCCTACGAGTCTCGCCTCGAAATTCTTGATCTTTATTCACTTGGGTTTCGGAGACTCTGCGGCGACCCAATTCTTACACACTTTCTCTTTAGCACAGGACTCGTGCAATAATTCTCTGCCCTAGTTAGTGATAATAGTAAAAGAGGTCACGACAAAAAGTTTTATAAGCTTCGACCTCGGACTTTCCCGGGACAACAGTTCTTCTCTTAGAGTTATCAACTACTGGAACGATCTACCACCACAGATTGTTGGTTGCTATTCTAAGAACCGTCTCAAAGTGTTATTGAATTCTCACCTACTCAATAAACCATTAGGTTGGTAATTTATACTGTTCTGCTAGATTATTATATTACTTCGTTCTCCGTACTTTCTGTAACCCCCAAGAGCGGTGCTACACCCTGTTTTCAATGACTGCCTTTCAGATCAACAAAAAACCGCAGGACATCGAAACGAGCAAACTGACTGGATCCGAATAATTTGGGCCCCCAGCCTCGAAACCGTGTACGATTCGCTGAAATCGCTGAAAAATCATATAATTTATTTTGGATCATGAAGTTGTTCGTATTTTCATTACGTTTCTGATACTTATTTTATATGCCTGAGAACCACCAAATCAGTGCAAGTCCATACTATGCTGTCGTTTGCACGCCTGTTTCGCTCAATCAAGAAGAGGAACAAAGGATGTGCCGAGAAAGTATTTTTAAAAAGCGCGCGACAAATACGTAATTCAGCTCGTACAATGACTGCTCACCAAATGACCAGTTTCACCGATATAAAAGTGCAAACCAGCCAGTGGATGAGTAGAAATTTGGATTTTACAACGACATTTGCTGAAGTTGCGTTGACATTTCTGGTGATTCCGTCCTAATTAAAAAGGCAAGTATTTAAAATTGCGCGATAGCTCATTTTTATCACGAAGATTTGTCACATTCTCAATTATGCCTTGTTCTCTGGTGGCCCTCAAAATTCAGAAGGATCTGTTATTAAGTGAAGCGAATATTTGTCCGCTAGTAAGGAATAATCGTGAGTGGTTTTGAAATATCATATATTTCACAATTGATATTTTTTGTATTATTGTTATATATAACATGTAGCAACATGTAACTTCATGTATATATACATCGCAGTAGTTTATAGAACGTATTACGTTCTATTGTCTCGTGCAGTGTACATATTTCATATACAGATCCAATGCGATGACTTTAGTCATACCGCGGTATATATATATATATACACCGATTAATGGTTACTGTAAATCTGTGTTCAAACGAGAACAGGGCGCATATGTTTATTGTGAACTAACTCCTATACAAAAATATGCGTACGCATGCGTACGCAGTCTACTACTACTATATTTTCAAATGTTGGTCAACTAATAAGAGCTGCGCGAATAACTCATGCGTTCAACGCATACAGTTGTACCTTTGAGCATACATTTTAATGTTTTAGAACGGCAAAGGCCTTCACCGTTCTAAAAAAGTGACCGGTCACTTGTTTCGAAATTTGTGATTTGAGCACCGTACACACATTCACTTAATTCAGAATGGCTGTAGGACAGATTCAACTCAAGAATGATTCCTCATTTCCTATGGACTGCGTTACTTATATGGATATGTTCAGATTCTTTGGAGAAAGATGTTAACCTTCTTCCAACCTCCAAAACATAGGACAAGGAAACTGTGGTTTGTCATAACGCCACTCACTGACCTGCCTGGTGTGAGTGGTTTTGTCTGGTCCAGCAGGTCATCGAAATGTGCAAGCCGTCACACAGTTTTAGTGAGTACATGTACCAAATTAACGTTCCCTCAAGTGTACGCAGAAATACCAGACGCGAAATGAAAATACAAATAATTGCGAGACCGAAAATATATTATTCGATAATTACAAATGGTCTCAATCAGCTCTAGGCGACACCGATACGTGAAACAGCTAGGGAGGATATGGATCCGACCGTCGAGCGTGCGAGCAAGCCGGAAAAAGCTTGTATCGCGCTTGGCGCGCATACACCTACAAGCATGCCAACAAACAAACGCGACCACATACATCAGGCAGACGGCAGGCCTATGTACAATGTGAGCTAAGATTTTAGAAAGGATTTTACACATCCTACAGCAGGCAGACCGGGGGTATCTCCAGGTCACTACACAGTGTTTGGATTAAGTCTGTTTGTAACGGTTAAGATGACGGGGTGTTCCAACAGGAAGCGCAGTTTAGTGTTCTTAGAAAGAATTCTCTAACAAGAAATACTGTGTTGAAGTTGAATTTTTTTCTTCGACACATTTGTCCACGTCACCATACAGTTGTGCAGAGTGCAGAACCGTGGTTGACAAAAGATTCGACATAAGAATACCTCTGTCTGCAAAATTCCAAGCATAATTCGCAATGTTTACCCGAGTTAGAACTGGGCTACTGACTGCCTGCACAACTTGAGAACCTATTGGGCTAAACTGAATGGCGTGACGATCACACCGTTTGTTATGAGGTACGGGCTTCTGAGCCATAGGATTTGGTTGCGAACCATACTCGTTCTTCTATCCAGGTTTGTGCATTCTGACGGTATATTGGGCTTATCTTGCTCTAGCTAATGCATGCTACAGGGTGTATAGGAGTAAAAACCTGTTACTGTAAATCCAGGCTACACCGTTTCACCCAGTTTAGCTCACAGGCTCACTCAAAGCACCATTTCCACTAATCACTCTGCAGGTCTCACGTCAGACAGCTGGTCATTATTACACAAGGGTGTACCGATCAAGTATGTGAGCACACTGTCAGTGCTTTATTCCCATACTTCATTTGAGGCTAGAATTCAGATTGAACCGTATGACAGTTTCAGCACCACGGGCGGCATACACCAAGGCGGTCTACTCCTACAATTTTTGTCAAGTTTTGTCATAGACAAAATAGTGAAGGATTTTCTCCGGCACTCACAAAATGCTGGCGTCGACCTTATGTTCGGTGAATGACAGACTAATCTTCATCATGTTGATGAAAACGTTTTGTAATTTGACAGTTCTCCGATGGCACAAACATTGCTAGACGTTATTTTGCATTCTGTTATATATTTCGAAATATGTTTTCAGGTCTCGAACTATAAAAGGTTTTTGTTGCATAACAATAACAGGGACCTTTGGTCAGTTTGTGCACTCGCCGTGACGCGTACTTGACGGTGAATGTTTAGGTAATGGAATAGAAGTGCGTGTCTTTGTGGCTAGAGCGGTGTTCGCCAATTTAGGACAATTCTGGCATCAAAGAGGCGTCTCTCCGTAGTCTAAGGGCCACGAATATAAGGCGACCGTGAGGGCTGTATTATTCTACGGCAACAATACTTGACTGCTCAGGGTAGGAGAAGTAAACCATCTCAATTCACTCGACTGTGCGCATCGAGTGACACTAATAGGTAAACAAGAAAGAGGCCAGGATGTGGGTATTTGGTACCGGGATGATAAATGAGTCCTTCTGTTCCATCCTAGGGTTTACACATACCTGGATCACTTAACCGTGTACCAAGGCAGCTAGTTGTCTGCCACACCGAGCAGTCTTTTCCGATGCTGTGGCTGAATGGCGTAAGATGCGAAGTGGACAGATGATGGCATGGCGTAAAAAATGATGTCGTTCACCATGGGGTTGACCGCTGCAGATCAGGTTCGTCTCCCTGGCTAGGTACATCGCGGCTCACGGTGTCCGTGGCGGGAGATTTTAGGTGGGATGACAGCTAATTGGGGTCAGTGGCATGAATGTTGTAGTTGTTTGGCCGGTTTATCTGTGAAGTGAGTGCGTTTAATAACGCGGGGCAATGAAAACTGTGAGGAGGCTGTCTTTCCAATAATGCTTTATTTTCAATTGCGGCTTGTTTGTTTGTTTGCATGGTGTAAGTACCTTGGTGCTTAATGTCTGAGTATAGACAGTTCTTTTTAGTAGTTACGTCCATTCTCTTCATCTCTTTTCTTCTCCCGTTCTGTACAAGTTTTCACCAATATAATTATTTGTGTGGCAATGAAACGTCACTGAGTACCCGATGATACATTGACGTTTATGATTATGGTGAAGAGGCTCATCCTAAATCAGTTCACTTGATCCAATAGCGGTGTTCTTGATACACATAGGATATTACTCAGTGTTTAAGACGGCCCTAAGGCACTTTACAGGTATGCCATAATAGATCTACTGATATCCGCGAACTGTTAATGCAGACAATAATAGTGAAGGAGGGACCTAAGTATAAATACAGTCTACAGATTTCTTGAGCATTATTGCACAGAAATGTACGTTGTTGATGGATTGCTTGGGTTTTTGTCCAACTAACGACTGGTTAACTTAAGTTTCATCTCCTGAGCTAGTTTGATATTAGATAGTCCTCCAACGTTTATTATATCTAAATGTCTAACTGAGTACACGAAACTGGTCTGCGGAAAGTTCTCTGTGTATAACTGGGCTGCAATCTGCAAAACTCCATTGAGACTTACTGCTTCATTTACGCTGGTCACATGACTTTTTCCATCACTCATCAAAGTTCAAAGACGTAGAGTCTGTGGCAGCACTGGGTCAAGTTTGGACACTCTTGGTTACCCATGGTAAGCGTAAAATGTGTAGCTGAAGGATTTAAATTCTACTCAGAGCGTAAAGCTGGACGTCTTTTAAAACCTTATCGAAGGCGGCGGTAAGAGTGATTCCACGTATATTCTAACAAGATTTGTGCAAGCTGCCATAAAGTCAGGGTTGGCAACGGGGTTGGACAATCTAAACGACAGCTAGAAAGAGATGTGGTTTTTTTCAACAAATTCGCTTGAAGTAACAAACCCCCTTGTGTTTTAGTCGAACTTTGCCTGGTCTGGCCGAGTAGAAAACCAAAAAATCCTTCAACTCATATACGTTAGTTGCTGTTGAAGCATTTTCTCAACGGCCTGTTGACACTGTCTGTGAACACTCCTAAGGAAGGCCACCCGAGTTGGTTGAAATTTGAAGTATTAAAACTTGCTCGGTCTGTTAATGATCCCATAAGACAACGCCCACAGCGCCGTTGCCACTTATTGCGTTGACATGGAAGAGGTAGAACATGTGACTCATAGTTTAAACCTGTCTATTGTCATGGTAAAAGTTAGCGGCAACTCCGCCAGGAGAACACTGGAGGAATTGCAAGGAACAGCTGAGCAGCTAGGATTATGGTTATCCAGGTAGAATTAAAACACGGACATTTACAGAGAAGTTAGTTAGAAACGGCTTAGGAAGTGTAAAATGGGATGTTTCATGGGATTTCTTTTATGTGTGCGAGATGAGCTGGCAATGACAACGATTCAAAAAGATGATGATCAAACAGTTGTTGAGGCCAGCGGTTAAATTAACCAACCCTGATTCAAAGGGACTGTGTGACTATTTAAGTGGATGTAGGTTGCGACTATGGAGGTGCAGAAGCTATACCAATGCCAATCAGTAGGGCAGTCGTGAAGTTGGATCGACATTTTTGGCATCCAGGTTGCAAAGATCAGCTCTGTTGCGGCCAAGTAAAGAAAAATACGGACGATTTTCGGGTAAGGGAGACATTATGGGCTGCTGCAGCTGTTTCTTAAGAAAAGATTTCAACCAGAGACAGCTTTGCAACATGGAAAAGACGCCGACGGGGTTGGGACAACCACATATACACATCCAAAGGTTCCATCATATTGCTCTGGGGCAACATGCCAGTTTACTTACCACTGATAATGCAGCTGGAATGCACAAGATGTCAGTAACTCTAACATTCTGATAACAGGGTTTCCGCAGAATACCGATACATCTGAAGGTGGGAGTCAGAGTGCAACCGCGAGCCATATTGGCTGAAAATTTGACTAAACAAGCCAAAATCCCGGGTGACTTGTCGTTTTGTTGAGGCAGTCGAAAAACAACTATCGCTCGCGTAATGGATTTTGAAACTTGAGCGGGGTGAAACCACGCATAGTAGTGTCAGTGGAAGTTGTCGTGGCTATTTTCGTTAGGCTGTAACAATGAGGGTTACAAGGTTTGTCAAATAACCCAACGGATCAATTGGGAACTATTCATAATTGTCGATAATCAAGGTCATTTTGGACGAATGTCATTCAGGTTGTCCGGAGCATCGTCAAGATTTCTCACTTGGCAAATGTATTAGCAACTCGGTTGTATATGAGGATTACAATGTGGCAGATAACAACACAGAAGTACGCTGACTTGAAACCTGCTAGTAAGTAGTGTAAGTTAGTTGCACGGCATATCGCATACACAATATTGCAGTTGTAAAAGTGTGTCAGTGAGAACTTATGGTTTGCCGAGTTGTTAAAAGGGGGGAATAGCCTGTTTGTGAATTACTATCTCTGTGTTAACGTGGTAACAATTATGTCGGTAGATGTATTATTGTTCAGAAAAGGTGAGTAAAAGTAGGCCGAAAAGAATGAGGGTGTTGGCTCGTGATCATTTCCTCAAGAAACACTGAGACACTGAAACACCATACCCCCAAATGCATGTATATATTTGACGACTTGTGGAAGCAGGTTACAAGATTGCATGGGAAACATGTAGTGTAGAATGTCTCTGACGATCGGATGGAACTTTAAATTTTTTAACCAGTTCACTTTTGGCCAAAGCGTTGAGCAGTTTAATTTGGGGTGGAATAGATTCATTTAGTTAGTGGATTGCTCCACTTTTGCTCCATATTTTCCTTCCCACAAAGTTGCTATTAACTTCAGAAAGAGTCTTTTCACGTTTGCACTCAGCCGCTGACACGCCATGCGTATATACCCCGTCTCGGATGATATTTTTGCTCGTGTAGATGAATAACTCGAACCTGATGTTTTTGCTTTTGCTGAAACTTTGCTTGTTTGGAACTACCAACCCTCTGTCTGTATTCCAGGCTTGCTTGTGACATAACTGTGCTCGCCCTGATAGACGAACTCATTAACCCTGTTTGTTGCGCCTACTCTGTGATTAGTTATTTGGCTAATTATTAAAAGCCATGAAAATGGTTTATTTGTCGTATGATTATAGAGGTGTATCAAACAAGCGTGGCATCATGAAATTAATTGGCGCCAAATATATTGTTTGTTTCATTCAAATTCATCATAAAAAAACAATGTCTGACAAAAGACAACGGTCATACAGATTCAGTAACCACGATTCAGAAACGTTTCCAGGCATCATCAGCTTCTTCGTCAGTGGTTGGCTTCTGCCACCATACAACTCGTAACTAGTGACTACCAGGCTGTTTNAGCCTGACCACCACGCCAAGGTAGCAGAAAAGGTCAGGGTTTCACCCTACGCAGCACTACCGAAACACTCACCACATTTCCTGTCTTCCTAAGATTTTCAAATGATAATTTTTTCCTAAATAATCGTTTTGTTTGGTTCATCTGCTACTGTTAATAACTGACGTCTGACTGTGAGTGGGGTACTGAGAGCCCAAAATACTGATGTTCGAAATACCGTTTTGTCCCAACCACATTACTTGATTGGCGCTTGCCGGCATCTTGACCGCATGTCCCATCCAGTGAACAACCTACAAAAACTTTCTGAAACTGCTGGACCAGTAACAACCCTATTAATCATATCGGCACTGAGTCTCCAAAAGGCAGACACAGGATCAAAATTTTTCGTAGGGTTTCTGTACCAACAAACCGACCGCTTTCTCGATGATGTACTCTTCTGGTATATCTCCCATCTATCATTCAACTTCTCCCTACAGATACGTCAAAATAATTTTCGCCTTGAGAGAAAAAATTGTCTTGGCTCAATCGACGCTCACTTTTTAACCTATTGACAATAGTCGCAGTGGCCTTGTTTAGCTGTCGTCTTTTCTTACCCAAGGAGCATATTCAAAAACGCTAAAATCCTCACCAGTTTTTCTTAATTACCACACTTTCAATAGTTAGACTATTTTTTTGCACAACTTTCTGGGGGCTCACTCATTTTACTAGCTTTGTTCGGCTTGGTCTGCTTGCTTGTCAGGGAGTTATCGGCCAGCAGTTGATAAGTTGTGCCATCCAACTCTTTCAGAGTCAGGAAGTTTGGAGCACATAAGCTTGAGTCGTTCCCTGACTGCTGGTGACATCCTCTACCGGAACCAATAAATCAACTTTCACCGTTTCAAATCCTTGTGCAGCCTATTCAGGACATTGACATTTCGTCGCACAGTAACATAATGTGGAGCAGGATCTCACCTCTAGGGGTATAGGCTATTGTCACAGCGGTTACTGATGCAGTTGGTGTTTTTGGGGTTAGAAAACATAACCTTACTCTCACTAAACCATAACAAGAATTTTGTCAATCCTTGAATAAACTCATTTACTGATGCTTACAGCAATAAAAACAGGCCACAACAAGAAAGGGTCAAAGCGTTAATTTTTCTGTAATGGTCGAGGCAATTCGTAATGCAACTTTTAGAAGAAATTCGAAGGAAAAAGATGGGCAGTTTATACTTAATACATCCTGAAGTTATTTCAAGTAGAAGCGTGGTTTAGAGAACATTGAAACAGCAAGCGTGGTGGAATTGAATTAATTGAGTAAATTTGTCAGATACTGAATGAGGAGGATTTGCTGTGTTAACTAATCACAAGATGATAGTTTGTCCTCGTTGCATAAAGTGATTAGGAGCCGTTCAATTGAACTTGTTGAATGTTTATTGCACCACAGACCAACATGAGCAGGACAGTGTATGAACTATATGGATCTCATCCCTGGAGAATAAAGTAAAAAGCACGTGCTCCGGCGATAGTTTGTGAGTAGTGCAAGGACTGTCACATGAAAGTATCGTACTAACGTTTTCCCAGAAACTTCCTTCGGGAGAAGTCTGTAAAGAAACCATCTCTCTGGACGCTTGAGAAAGCAGTGTTCGGCAAACTCCCTTCCGAGGGCAGTGATATGATAATCAAGTCTATTAAGATGTTCATCCGTAGTCTGAAGTTTACGTATAATACAAAAACCAATTCCTGCATTATTTAGCCTCGTGACTCACAAAGTCGGTGGCTGGAGAAGTTAGGTGAGGTGGCGGTTAATCGAAATCAGTGACGTGAATGTTGTCGTTGTTTGACCGGGTTACCTGTGCAGTAAGCACGCTTAATGACGCAGGGTAATGAAAACCGTAATGGCTATCTTGCTGATGATGCCTCACGTTCAGTTACAGCTCGGTTATTTGTTTGCAATGCATAGGCACCTTGATGTTGGATGTTTGAATAGGGACGTGACTATTTCCAGTAGTTTGGTCCCTTCCCGTCCGCTTCCTGATTTCTTCTCTCTCCCTCTATAAAGTTTGCTTTTTTTCTTCATGATTTTTGACAGGTGAGCATCAGTGTGAACCACTGAAGTATTGCTGTCTATGTTGATGATAAGTTTCAGAACAGAAAAATACATGAAGCCACAGCGACGAAATAAACACATCTAACATTTCAGTTTTCACATGATCGTACGTAGTGCTTATAGGTTCATAGGTTTGCACTACAGATAGAAACATCCAGAGCCTATGTTTTCCTGTGTCTAATTTGAAGGCGGACAACATTTATTGGTTTAGTCAAAGATGTGGGCGAGAAATCATAAGAAAAGAAAATGGATCGTGAAAAGTTATTGGCGCGAAGCACGCTGACATTTTGAGTGACCACACTGTTTTAATCGATGGACAGACAGGCAGTTAATATCAAAAAGTAGATAGACAGACATGCATATCTAATGACTTATGGTGGTGTGTTGGGAAAATCGTCCAGATAATGGTAGCACTGTCTGGTGCTGGAGTATTTGCAAATCGATTAGGATCTTATACGCCTCAACCGAGTCTCCCTCACCACGTACACATAGACAATGTTTCAAGATGAGTAGATGCTAAATGAAAAGAAATACAGGCGCGATAACCTGCTTATTTGAACGTTGAATTTAGGGGACTGTTACCTCTGTCGTTCAGATGGTAGTTTGCTAGTGGGTCACCAAATATATACCGAATTGTGTACGGCAGTTCTTTGTGGTTCATTGAAAATTGGCCCGATGCTGCTGTTCCTTTTTGGGCAAGATGAAATTCTGGACCTCATTACTTTTTTTTGGGTAACTGGATAGCCGATAGTGTCCTATGATTTTTACCTACCACGGTCAAACGGTAAATAGTACAAAGATTCCTTTTCATACATTAGATGTGTACCGCCCGCTGTTAATCAGTTCACAGTATACTGATACAGTGATTCAGGTGATTGATAGGTACAAAGAACTTTGCTATGGGACAAACATAATGGATAACTGCAATATAGGTTTTGGCCGCAACATTGCACTTCGGATTGAATTTCATCCCCCAGCCTAACAAGGGCAAGATATTACAAATGCAATCGATACTCCGCTGATCGAGTTACACACGTAAATATATATATTTTTCAAGGATACTGTGCGCAGTGTTTGTTAGTCGCATTGATTTCCAGTCTCGGCAACAAGAAAATGCCTCATATTTATTATGCATACGGCTTTAAGTCTATCCGCTAAACTGAATGTTTGAGTTCCGTGTTTTGAAATAATACTCACGTTTCTAATGGGCGATTTTCACCAAAGCTGAGGTAACATTGCGCACGGCAGACGAAGGCCTGTTTCAAACCCATCCTCAAATGACCTACAGTGTTACACACTTGGCTCTTCCAGATTTCTATATTGACGAAAGGCATTGTGACGCTGGTTTAAAACGTGTTCTAAGTCAAATGTTTCAGGTTGACCGTCTAACAATGCTAACTGCCTCAACGTTTACCCAGATCCGTATTTTATAGTTCGTACTTGTAAGGCAGTATGATGCACTGCTGCATGAATTGATTTTAAATTAAGCGACTGCTTTGTACTCAAGGATACAAGACTTTTCGGCGTGACACGGAATAAAATTCAACTGATTTATGTTCTACTAGAACCTCTCTTTCCCTACGAATCCAGAGAATTCGATAGTTTTCTCGTCCATTATTCGACAAACTATCTAGAGATTATTCACAAAACAAAATGCCAAGTGCAATGCAATCAGCGGGAACAACTTGGATCTGTTGTCCACATCTTACTGATTATGCTATGGTAAGTTTTCTCATTCTTAGGGGTTCCATCAGTGGTACACGTCCTGGATTCGCACTCGGGAACTTACATCTTAATATTTGTCCCGCTGTCGATCATCTACCCTATCCTTGAAACGGTGAATTATTGCACTAGTATCGTAGGTATCAGGTGCGATCAAACATCGTAACAACCTGTAACAAGAAGAACAAGATGTAGGCTATAGCAGGCCGGAACAACGGTTAAGATGAGGAATGGAAACTTACGATTCTGCTAGGTTGGATATTCTGTGATAGGAAACTTGGCGAAATTAGTTGCGCGTATTAGACTGCACGTCACGACAGAATTAGTAGACACCACGAAAGATAAGATTCCGTCAGAGGCAGGATAACGACAGTATCTGTACCATATAGTAAGCTATAGAGCTGACAGTCACACATACTGAGCATGGTAAAACAAAACATCACCTGGTCACAATTGATTAGCAACAGATTTTTACAGTAGACTGTGATTCTGGTGCTCATCAAATTCAGCATTTTGTAGGCATTTGTGAGCATTTCGTAAGATAGATTGTTTTCAGTATATTTGCATACGTGTACCGATATCCTCAGTATTAAGATGAACATAATTATTCAATGAGGTCGTTAGTTAAATTCAACGGGTTATGCTTAAAAATCATGTTATCTACGCACTTCATGTAAATTCTTTCGTCCCAAACGATACAAAATAGGCATCGAGTGCTTTGTAAATTCGATTTACCCGGTGTAATGCCCACATACATGCGTATGAAATCTACGGATTGGTTGTTCGACCAGAGAGGTCGCGTGCGCCAGTTTAATCGAGCACGAATAAGGGTAGGGCTAATTACTCGCCGAAGGGATTCGACAAATAAATTATTCAGACGTTCTCGTCAGTGCATTCGTGGTCCTGTGATTGTCGTAGTTTGATTAGACTAGATCATATGACCATCCTGATTGAATATTTGATCTTTCGTTTTCTCAAGCCTACATGTGGGTACTGTACAGAACAATGAAAATTTTGGAGTCGCGGAAAACACTTGGAAAACTGAATTCCGTTTAACTGCTAAAGTCCGCGAGAAAGAAGATATATGCTGCAATGTTAGCAGTTCGTTAAGTCCCATCTGCCGCAAATGTAAAACGTGAAACTTATATTCATCACACAAATAAAGACAATCAGTGAATAGATACACTTAATCGGATGCGTGGTAACCCGAGACGTCACGTCAGTCATCTTTGTGTACACAGTCGGCTTAGGGTAAGCCGCTCTTCAACGGAAGTCTAGATTTCTTGCCATTGAGTCTCTTCTAACCAATACATAATAGTCGTTTAAAATAAGCAAATTAGGAGATAAGGATACTGCGTAGTGAAGATGTTTTTCTGCTTAACCCGTTAAATTTGCCTACCTATTTAAAAACATGCATGTATGTATGCACAGTTAAAAAGCCACAGAAACCTTAGAGATTGTGATTGGGTAATTTTACTTGATACAAATTTGAGGATATAAATGGACTCTGAGTTAAATTTTTCCTCCATTTGTGAACACCACTTCTTTTATATCATCTTTGTGCACGCGTATCAGATAAGGATAATCTCATGTCGGCATTTACGCTGTGAAAATGTTGATTGCTTTTTTTATGTGGCAACCGAGTTGACCTTCAACAATCAAGTGGGTGGACTGATCAGTGAACATGAATTGCACTAGGCTCTGAAACCAAAGTTAGAGCAGAATCGTTCATCTGGTAAAGTTTTCTTTGTTGGTACTTCATATGTTCTGATTACCAACATTCGTTGATCCTAAAAGCTAACTTGTGGAGGTGTATTTCAGTAGACATTCTGAGCTGCCAGTTACACCAAAGGACAGTGTTAAGTCATTGTTCCTCAAAGTGTGCGATAGCGTGCCATAGAACATAATGAAATCTGAGGTTGCAATAATAGGGAAGTGGGTATGAAAAGTATACTAGAAGGATACATTAAACCTTTTAAGACAGAAATGTGAGATTTTCTCTCAACTGAAATTCAATCGGTGTGGTAGCGGCATATTTCCCGTCAAATTAACCGTCGGGTTTTGCGATCAACCCTACTGCATTACATGCCTTCACTTCTGATCTGATTGCCCCCTAAATGCATATTCAGGGAGAGAACCAATGCTACCTTTCTTAACAAGCTGAGTGGAAGATAAGTTGTAGAGGTGTAAGAAACACTGTCCTAGGTTTTATATAACATGTTTTCTTGCGTTCAATGATTACAAGCATACTGTATTCGTGGATGACCACGTTTCAAGTTAACATTTGAAAGATTTAGGTTTATAGAACTTTCATAGTCCTTGAATTCCACTTCATAATTACAGTCAACACATACATTTGACGATTTGGTAACCCGTATTGTTCAAAGGTGAATCTATGGGACACTTTGGTTCGTGCTTAGTTGTACGCGATTTTCTGTTTATAGGTTCAGTAAGAAATCCGTTGTGACAACTCATGGCATACTTCATAACTTCCGAAACCATCAAGAAGTGTACGTTTCAGGCTTCAGATTGTAGCTGGGCCACTTAGTCACCGGTATGGCTACGACAGCTGGGCAGTACTCAACGCACTCGCTTGGGAAACAGAAACGAGTGTTCAAAAGAGAAGCTTCGTCTGTTTACGGTCACTGGAGCTTCTGTGTCCCACATTCTCGACATGCCAGTTTCAAAGAATATAAGGCTGGAAATTTATAACTAAGACAGTTTCCGGTAGTAGCTAAGCTCGGTGCAGACGTTGCTACACACAACAATTATTTGGACAATAATCTATGACCGATTAAATGGTATGCTCACTATTAAGAGGTTTTTGATTGTAACACCAATTCTACCGGTTGGAAAAGATTTCAACAATATGTGGACTCTGGAAACCCAATTCTCAATAATCCAACCCAGGTTAGCAAAAAGAAAAACCTCAGGAAACAAATTCATTAAGCTACAAGTGAAATTACCACCCGAGCACATTGTAACTGTAAGCCACAAGCTACCTTGAAGAAAAACAGACGGCCAACAAAACTTTCAGACTTTCTCCAGGTAATCGAATCTTCTGTAAGTAATCACGTTTGGAAGTACCATATTCAAATTCTGACTTAAGGTTTCCGTTCTGCAATTAGTTGTTTATTCTAACAGTGTGTAAATCGTTTATATCTGTGGATATTTAATATACACATTTGATCACTGAAGCCAACACGAGGTGTGCACAAGCGTTGCACATACAGACTTACTCTAAGCGACAGTTAAATTTGCGACTAGCAAGAAGAATGATGCTTAAGCGAATCACGAGCGTTCCCCTTTCAGCGACTTGACATAAATTGATCGCAAACCCCCATTTTTTCACGATCTCTACCTTCTTGTTTAACTAACTGCTTTGGATTTTGATAAATTTGGTTTGCCAGCCGTTCAATTTGGCCACGTTTCTCGCGAAAACGGCAGAATTCACTCATATTATGGTTCCTCGGAAGATTGCGTTTGTTTTCATGTGTGCAGTTGTAGGTGACCTTTGACAAGCTTATTGATTTCGTGTGATTTGCATACGAGCCGAAAGTAAATGAGTGATGCATGACGGATCAACGAACTGAACTGCTTCAGGATTTGAGTGCTGGTGTCACTAGCAAAAATACACACGTGACCTCCTGTTATGCCTCACCTTTACATAAATTGAGATAAGGATGGCCTTCTGGACGGCCACTATGGAACTTGTTCACATGTCCTGGGTTCAATTCCACGGCGTACATGGTGCTAATGTTGCCAAACTATGCAAATGCAGTTGTCCAACAACTCACTAGTGGCCGCTAAGGCGAAGGGCTTGCACACGCAATAATGTTTTCAGAGAGGCATCTCAGGAGGAACAGTTGTTCACGATGCTTTTCTGTGACTTCAAACCAGTTAGTGTCTGTCAACTGTACTAATCTACACTTCTGTATCTTACACAAACCAAAAATGACTAAAGTTTGCCAGGTAATGTTAATTTTTGAAACAGCCAGCTAAACCTTCCCTATAAGTGTTACTACTGACTCAGTAAGATAATCGCACGATGCCTTTCATTAAATGTCTTAGGAAAAAGCGATTTTCAGCAAGACAAATGTTCCTCGCCAGATGAAAACAAGCAGACTGACGCTTTGTGTAAAAATCAAACACTTGAATTGAGTATCGCTTTCGTGGTGTTCAACATTGCTTCGTCATCTTATCGTCTTTGTTACAAGACGTCTGTCCATGGATACGGCTTGTGACTGTCGCATTGCTGATCTCGTGCTAGATAGGATTACGTTGACACATCTAAAAGATGAGCCTCACATCCTTGCATTACTGATACAACCGTACTATCCATTCTCTGTACCCAATCCTGGCACTCGATTCCACCGCTCCAAAATTTCCCACTTCTTCGTACCGTAGAATACTACGTCACGTTCCAGATCATTTGACAAGTGTATTCGGCTGTTGCGTGGTGTTTTATTTGGTACATTGTGTAAGGACCATGTATTTGGGCTGATGGACGGATAACTCCAAGATGATACAATTGGTCAAATTCGGATTTGGTACTTTCTAAATTTTCCGGAGGAAGCCCCATCGACTGGGCAGTTAGGGTTAGGGTGGCTTAATGTCATTCGGGAGACCAGTATGCATCCAGCATTACAGTTTGAATATCTGCCACGAAGAATATCCAGCGGAGCTGACGTCGTAACCTATGGTTAAAAATAAGCGAACGTCCAGTGTATGTTTATATTGGTGTTCCGTCAGTGGTCTTTGAAAAAATGGATAGACAACGTTGGCGGTCACTTTCAGCGCGTGTCATTATGCTCCCTTCAGCGTCGGTGTTGATCGAGGAGTTTTAGATGGCAGGTTTATGGAGGACATCTGGAGAGTATGCCAGGCACTATCTAATGGCCACATTTCCATGTTGCCGGCATTGTAGTAAAGTGTGAGGATGCATACGATTTTTTACTCGATGCTCAAACGTGCGGTGTTACCAACACTAACCATCGTTGTTGTCTGTTGGTACTGAAGAACGCCGAGACTAGCGTTCGATATGGACGCTTTGGCCCGTTCGGCCGACAGTACAGGGTCCGAATAAGTGACCGTAATTGTTTGGCCAACAATTTCAACTGAACTAATAGGTTGTCACGAAGATGATTGGTAACTGTAGGTGCCAAATGAGAGTTACGTTGAAAGTCTAGTATTTCGTCGACCTGTTTTTCCCGCTCCCCTATAACAACAGTGCTGATGAAGGTTGTGAAACCTTGCTAGTCGACCCCAGTAGATTTTTTACTTGCAGCCGTCGAAAAGTTGTATTCTCTTTCCGTCTGTTTCTGAAGACCTACTTCGCTTACCGCGATAGCTGAGGTGGCTTACAGTCACCCCGCTCCGCTGAAGGAGATAGTGTAACTCACTGTGCAGATATTCCCACACGATTAATTAAAAGGTTTTGGACCCGGCGTATGGCTGGTCTCTGGGCATACTGTTGCCGAGATCGAGGCTTCTTCAGCCACCTCGACTGGAATGAGCTGAAGAATGTAGGAGTACAATATAGTTTGGGATTTAATGCATTCCTTCCAAAAGAGAGTCAAACAGGATGCGAGAGTTACTGACTTCAAATGCAGTCAGTTTAATGTGCACCGGTGTAGTCATTTTCTAATTTGGATAGTCGTAATCAAACATGGTAAAGACGAAATGCAGTAGCGTACTCATTACGTCCTGTGAAGATCAGTGAAAGTGCGGATGTAACTTTAGTTGCGTTTGGGTCGCATTAGCAAGTTTGGAGCTGTGACGATGTTAGTGGCACCAAGAGGCCAAAACATTGGTGAAAAATCCGTGCAGTATCTTGAACCGATGGTGCAGACAGGGAGAGAGCAGGCCGGTGTACACAAATTTTGCACTGTGTTACAAGGTCACTACTCAGTTTGAAAAACATGCAAAAAATAATACAAAACATTGTTAGTTGCCGAAATCAGGAAGATCTATACGGGGTATTGCAGAGCAGTCGAGGTATTTCGAGCGAAGTGCCCACTGTGAAGCAATAGACCGGTAACACAATCCAACAATGGCGTAGGACATCTGTTGGAGGACAAAATTCTGTAAGATATCCGCGCCAAATTTAGTACGAATGAAGTTAAATAGTTGAGGCGTCGTGTTTAACATGTTATTGATGAACAGATTGGGAATAACAAAGTTACGAGCAAGTTGTAATACTCTATGTTTCAACCACCTCGGGTGGCCTTCCTCAGGAGTGTTGTAATCGAATTACAACATCCCTGAGGAAGGCCACCCGAGGTGGTTGAAACATATAGCATTACAACTTGCTCGTAACGTTGTGTTATTCCCAATCCGTTTATCAAGGACAAAATTCTCTTTGATCGACTCCATCTCCCTCCTTTTGGTTGCTCAGTGTCACTAAGTGCACGTCGTTATTCTCAAAACCCGCATCCAAAAATGCAAGTTCTCCGGTCTACCCACCTACCCACATACCAATTTTGATCTCAATCTCTCCTTCTCCACTCCCGTGAATACGGCCGTCTCACAGGCCTTTGTGACACTGACAACAACTAATCGGCCTGCCTGAA
Source organism: Paragonimus westermani (assembly GCA_008508345.1). Classification (NCBI taxonomy): domain Eukaryota; kingdom Metazoa; phylum Platyhelminthes; class Trematoda; order Plagiorchiida; family Troglotrematidae; genus Paragonimus; species Paragonimus westermani. The sequence continues at coordinate 25,473 of QNGE01002114.1, forward strand.
TACTGGATACTTAGTCACACTTCGGACCGTTTCGACAATATATAGTCGGTTTGCACTTGCCTGTTGGTCGCCTGTGCTTGAAGTCGTGCATTTAGACTCTTGAATTCCTGTTGCAACTAACTTCTGCATCTTGTCCCATGAACACGAACACATTGGAGTTTGTTTCTGTATTTGATCATATTGTTTGTATTGATGGTACCACCATCCCAGCGACTTAATTTTGTCCTGATATTTGGTGCTGTTGGTTCAACCTGTACCACTAAACGTTTGTTGGAAGGTTGTACAGTAGAGCTTATTCAAAGGTGTATTGCATTTATTCTTTGCCAAGTAAACCAACTATTTCCAATACAATCTGTGAGCAAAACACTTTGAGGGGCAGTTTATTTGGCCCCTTGCTTCTATTGTGTCGCCACCATAAGATTGCAATTTAGCACCCTCAACGGTAGAGTTGTAACCATCCACTGAGACTGAGGCCCTCAATTTCATTTCGGTTCCCAAACAAGGTGGAAAAGCTACAGTAAAGGTCTCGGCACAGTTGTATGAACTTGTGTGGATGACGGAGATCATCCCACCGTGTTGGGGTCACTCGATAATAGTTCCCATATTCAAGAAAGGCTTCCGGTGCTTTCACAAAATTTACAAGGGAATTGGTTCGAAGACAGTCATTACTGGGGTTCTGACATTCATTATACTTCGTCGACTCACTGCAGTTCTGGAGGTAAACATTAATGATGAACAGGTGGGGTTTCTCCCTAAAGGGAGATGTATAAATCAAATTTTTACTGTTCATCAAATTCTGGAGCGGTGTAATTTGTGCCGCCGGTCAACAATTGGCGTATTTCTCGAATATAAAGGTGCATTCGACTCGGTGGATCGATCTGCACTTTTATAGTCGCTTAAACGCAGGGATGTACCGACCAAGTATATGAACACACTGGTGACGCTTTATTAACATACTTCACTTCAGGTTAGGGTTTACGATGAATTGTCTGACAGTTTCAGCACCAAGAACTGCGTACATCAAAGCTGTCCCATTTCGCCATTTTGGTTTAATTTCGTCATAGACGAAATAATGGAGGACTGTCTCCGGTACGCACAAGGTGCCGGCGTGGACCTCCTATATGGTGGGAGACTGACCGATCTTGATTACGCTGACGACAAAGTGTTACTGTTTGACAAGTTTAAAGCAGCACAAACAGTGCTAGACGCTATTTCACGTCCTGCTGAATACTTCAAAGTGCGCTTTGCAGCCTTCAGTTGCAAAGTGATTCTGTAAGATTGCTGTGAGTATGTTGAGTTAAGATTAGATAATGAAGTCATGAAGGTTGCTGACCGGTTCGTGTACTTATGAACCAGCATCAGCATCGGGCGAGACATAGGAAATGAAATAGTAGTGCGTATCTCCAAGGCTAGGGCGGTGTTCCCTAATGTGGGGATTGTAAGATGAGGGAGAGGTATCTTTCTGGTGCTTGAAGATCGCATGTATAGGGCTACAGTGATGGTTGTGCTACTTCACGAAAGAGAAACTTGGTCTCTCGGGGCAGAAGAAGAAAAACATCTTCTGATATTTAACCACCGTTGTCTGCGTTCAATCGCCCGTATCGAGTGACACCACCGAGTAAGTAACGAAGAGGCTAGGGATGGGGTATTCGGTAGTGATTGTCAAACAGGTTCTTTTGTTCACTCATTACAGTTGCACAGACTTGAGTGGATAAATCACGTAAATAAAGATGCCAGCTAGTAGTCTGTCACTGTTCGACGACAATGCAACCAGTTGGTGCAAGGTTCGAGGTGGACAGATGATGACCTGGATTAGAGAAATGAAGTCGTTCACGAAGGATTTGGCCACCGTAGGTCGGGTCTGTTTTCAATACTGGAGCGCTGGCGACTTGCAGAGTCGGTGGCTGAAGACGTTAGGTGAGATGGCAGCTAATCGAAACCAGTGGTGTGAATGTTGTCGTTGTCTGGCCGAGTTGTCCATGAAGTGAGTGTATTTAGTGACGCGGGACAGTGAAAAACGCAAGGAAGCTATCTTGTTGATGACGCCTTACCTTCACTTGCACCTCGATTGTTCGGTTGCAATATGTAAGCACCTTGATATTGAATGTTTGAATGTAAACGTGGCTATATTTTTTAGTAGTTAGGTCTCTTCCCACCTCCTTCTTTTTTCTCCTCTCTCCTCACACAGTGTTTGTTTCTCTTCTTCGTGGTTATGTGACAGTTAAGCATCAGTGTGAACCACTGGTGTATTGTTGTCTTTGTTGTTGTTGTTGATGATGATGATGCGTATATTGCGCACAATGATCACAATTAAGTAAAAACAAACAGTATGGACACCACATACATATTATATCATTTATATGTGCTATTTAGCTTTGGGTCCACACAGATGTCATCATCAACTTCGTAAGTGGAAAACACCATTTCTTGGTTTACTGTTTTTTTTAAATTGAATTTCATTCTACATTTATTCAAATAATCAACTGGATGACTCAACAAGTACAGTCATTTGACAATTTACAAGTCGTACAGGTAGACTGCTTCTCTGTATTACGCAGATATATACTACGATTGATTGCCACACAGTGAACTTAACTCGACATGCCTGGTGAAATCCAAAGCTGTAGTTGTGAACTAAGTACCTTTCGTATGACATCAGTGATACTATCTACCCTTCTGATATAAGCAGTGTTGCGGAGCCCAAGATGCATATATACAGACAATCAATAAGCTCCCCCGATTAGTCAGCTTCAGTTCAATCGGCGCTGATGCAGTGAGATTGGCTGATTTATGATTCTACCTGAACAGGCCATTATAGTATACTCAACGTGGTTGGGGATGATCAGATTGTTCGCTGTACGATAGTTGGTCACAGTCTGAACCAAAACCCATCATACATACCAAATAGACAAATCAGGTGTGAGCACTTTCGTCTTTACAGCGAGTTCTTTGCTGTTGAGGTGTATATTGCATTAACAGTGCACTGTAATTGAATCCCATAAGGGTGAGTATTTTTAACATACGAATATGCCGTGATTTTCTGCTTCTGCACTTTGTGGGTTGCACATTTAGTTGGTCCGTTTTTTACCTTTCGACAATGTGAACCGCAGACCTTCAGATTATTTGAAGTGATTCTATCATAATTAACCACAATGTCAATTGGTATTGCAGCCATCAGACATTCATACGATTTGGACAGTGTAGATTGGCCATGTATCAAATCAGATTGTCAGGCTTCCAGAATCAAGGTAAACAGTAGTGATATCACAGATCACTTTCAGATTCATCCCACACTCGAAGGTGGTGAATGGTTGCGGGATGACAGCAGATGTACGCATTTCCATTCACGACCTGATGTTACCTTATTATGGTCCTTCTCTGATTGCAAATCGGAACTTTGTCCGACTCCTTCTCGGTCTCTTCCCGTTGACGAAGAATTCACCAGTTGGAACAGTAATGTTTCTACAAGTCTGAACAGCGTTGCAAATGTCCAAGAGTCTCTACAGCTTCACGCCTCACACTTCACTGTCAATTCTGATTTGGAACGCTCCTGTGATTATAGTGTTTTAGACTGTACCAAAGAGCTGTGTACACCTCACCGCAAACGGGGCACTTCAAGCTTCGGTCATTCGAATCTGGTTCAATCACAAATATTCAAACGATCCACCCGGCCTTTGTCAACTCAGTTGAACAAGAGTTTCAAAGTAACGTCAACGGATACAAACAATAAAGGCTTCTCGTCAGTGCATTTTAACAACACATTTCCCGGTGGTCTATTCAGTGAACATCAAAATGAACAATTTACACACAGCAACTTATTTAATGAAACACTATGCCAAATTAGCCAGGATCTCGGCAATGGCTATACACCTGCCCTGCCTGAATCGCGTAGAACTGACGGGTTACGAGTGACCATTTATACGGAAAGATTCAGTGCACTTGGAAAGTGGAGAGGAAAATCAAGTGGAAGATTAACAGAAACAATGGGTCTGTTTTGTCGTATTTTTATTTGCATCTAAAGAGATTTTTATGTATGTTTATCTCGCTTAGGTTTTACTATGATACATAATGTAAACGCCTTTTAGGTCCAGGAAATTTAGGTATTGTTTGCTTCCAACAACAGGCTTTTTATCCATTGATATAGTACATGGATACGTTAGCAATATCTCATTAGGTGAAAGAGATTGTTGAAATAGATAGTTGGCCATAAGTGGTTGGGGATTCGGTTAAATTGCAATGTGGGGAACACTCACAAGTGTTCGTATTCCGTAATGTATCTAGACATTATGTGCAATTCAGGAACAGAACAGAAAAATAAAAATTTGGTGAAAATATGGGGGACTGACTCACAATATTTCGTGAAGGGGCGTTAGATCGGAGTTCCACTACACTGAATGAAGACACTTCCGATGGATTCGATCAGTCCTGCTATTCCAGATGAATTCCTGGTGCATTTTTTGATTCGGATGTTTTAAACACCCAATGTACGTGTATACTTGAGATAGGTGGAAGATGCGAAAAGTAGTAAAAATCACGAATTACAATAAGCCGTACAAACGCTACAATCTTTGTTATTTAACAGGGTTTCCCCACCATCCTCTTTCGAGCCGAAGCGCTAGATTCTAGTTTCAATCTTTTCTTCGCTGTACGATATGGCCTTGAACTTCGGTGCAAGTTGTCAAGAGGTGCTCACACTGTGACTCTGAATTCAAATATCACAGGAACAAATTATCATCTGTAAATGTTTGACTACCGTCTGTTTTGTTTACGCACTATTATTACGTCTTACGACCTGTAAGCTCTATGGTTATGTATGGTATGTTCGTTCGGAGAAGTACCGTTCTTGAAAACCTCCAAACATTTATTTACGTTGTTTTAGACGAACGTAACGCAACAAAAACCATATTTGGATGCCTTCAAGCACGGTGTTCACCCTATGATTTCTCGAAGGTCAGTAAAGACTACCAACTAACAAGTCAGGAAGAACAAGTTGGCAAATCTGTATCTGGCAATAATACAATCACGGATAGCTCCACACTAGGAATTGTGAACTATATTCACGGCCGTCGACGGCACCTCTTACAATTTATAATGAAAATACTCGATGAACAGCATCCATGTGTGAAATGGGTTGACAAAGACAAACGTGCCTTTCACATTTCTGTTCCCGAAGATCTTGCAAGGCTGTGGGGAGAGTACAAGAAAAACAAGCGAATGACTTTCGCATCGTTAACACGCAGTCTAAGGTAAGCGGTCGTTTAGCTTTCTGAGTTGCATGTGTCCTGGATTCACCTAATATAAAAAATACACACCTGCACCATGGTGTTTCAACATTTTAAACAGTTGCTAACTTGGCTGACCACAAAGTGTAGGTGGCTGTGGTACCATTAAAACTGGGTGAAAATATGAAACCACGATATAAGTTAGCCAAAAGTCATTGAATAAAGAACGGTCTTCACTGTCCAAGTCGCATGCTGTCGCGTCACACGCACGTTCGCGTTTATGAGTCTGGATTTTAGTCCAGAGCGCAGCGAGACTTCCGTTTAAATGTTGTCCGCACGTCTGCCTGGTTCTGAGCGTTCCACTGACGCTTTCTGTCGTGGATTTTAGCTTGCAATTTTTCACAGGTTAGCCCGATTTCGTTGAGTGATGACTCGTTCGGTTGCTTATGCTGTCTGCAATCCATCCGCTACGAGCTTTGATGGTATGTCACCAGCATGTTGAGATAATCTAATGAGTTTTGAAATAATCGTGTCTCCAGTTTAGTAGTCCACCGCACTAGCACTGCTTTTTCTGATGCGATCATGATGGGCAGTTGGCTACAGTGTTGCAACCTGTACATATCCTGTAAACCTGTCATGGTTTATAAGGTAGGCGTTCTCCCATATATGGGACCTGCGACAGTGACTGGTCAACAAGCACAGAAGACTATCTGGTTCAAATATCATTGGATTGTTCACCCATTGACATGTTTACGTTACTCTGTATCTTTCGGGAAAAACCAGTTTTGGGATGCGAAAATTATTGTCCCATGACACTTTGGATGATAAGAGGTTATCTTGTGAGACAGAGAACATCAGTGGTACCATTAAGATAGAAATGTTGTTGACGATCGGCGTGTGGGATCGATGGAATAAGTAACCACTGGCATCAGTGAGGGAAATTAGGCTACAGCACATGCAATTGTACCATTCTGCAGACACACGAGCAAGCGGTGGAACATGGATAAGACACATGTACATGTAGCACAGATTTCAACAATTTTTCTCAATACCTTGGTGTGAAGGATATTTAAATCACTTCGACGTCATTTTGTTTAGGTGTGTAACTTTGGATATTAGAGCATTTCCGAACGGCAGCTTATTTTGACTTTTGATCAGGTAAGACTGTTTCTGCTGTCACTAGTATTGATTCCATAAAATGAGTGTTGTTTTTTCGAACACATCCATCCTATTTGCTGAACCATTACAATTTCTTCGCAAGTTTATATCAGCCAAGATGTTAATTACCATTACTGATCTCCGAGAAATTTATAATCAAATAACGTTAAGCTTTTTATCAGCCTTGGAACTTTTACTCGTGATTAGCAATGGGACATATCCGTGAAGTTTGGAGAGACCTAATTATGAAAAATCTGTGCCTCATCGGAGCTCGAACCAGTCAACCCTCAAACTGAGCTGCAATGTTGCCGAAATTCGGACTTAGTTCGGAAGCATACCTTTTAATGTCGCCTTAACTATATGTCTTACGTTGACTATTGTTGGAATCTTTACAGTATTAAGGTAGCGCCGGTGTGCACGATTCTTTATCACGTAAACTCACTCATCCAGTAAGCCGTGCAACGTAAAACTCCAAATAGAGAAGTACGCTTAACACGTGGTCGTTCAGTTTTCAGAAATTTGATTAATGGCCATACTTTAGATCTACAACTTTTTGTGAATATCACTGAAATCGTCAACTTACAGTCCTGCCGAGCACGTGATAACTATAGGGTAGAAAACATGAGATAAAAATCACACCGATTTACAAACCATTCGGGAAACACACGTAAAGCATGTAGTAGACTAATTGCTGAGATTACCATTAACGTTGCAACAAACGGGTATGCTAAATCCATTATGCTTGTATACAACTCATCCACGCTAGGTGACATTCCACAGTGCTTACGTCATCCACATTCAACAAGGACAAAATGAATCTGCGTTCGAATGCACTTTTGACTTTGTTCAATAATATTGGCGAACAAACTCCATCAATTTGATGGCATTTGACTTGTGTGAAGAACCCAACATTAGATAATACTTATAAGGTGTTGATATGAATATTGTGCGCTTGTAGATAGCATGTTTCGAGAAACAGTGGAATTTAGATACACTCGGTCTCTCATTGCTATGGTAGCAGTTATTGTTCGCTGTATGTTATGGTATGATTGTTGCATACTTGTTAGACAGTAGTTGGGCTACTATTCCGCTCATCATTCTTTGATTTAGTCTTTCGCGGTTTCTCTATTGCTAACCCTCTGAAATTGAAAGAGTCTTCTGACTTGCTTTCTAGTTCAGAACCGTCCAACGCAGATCCATATGTAGATAAACTTCTTCACCTTCCTCTAACCTACAGGTTTCCATGAATCCTACGACGGCTTTACGCGTCCCCGTCAAAGTGTATGGCCCAAACTAACTGCTAGTGGGGAACACAGATGCTGTATGCAAGCAAAAGGTTTCAATCTTGTTTACCCGATCATAGTTTGCAAATGCTCGGCACACTTTCGACTTCCGCGCCCCTTTTTCAACGAGACTTGAATAAGATGCAGTTGGAATCCAGGTATCCTTTACTTGTGTTCTTTCTGATCAAGGAGATCAGAATAGAAAAAATGGATTGGGTAATGGAGCGATGTATTTGGAGTCATACCCTTTGGAAAGATCGGCCGTGATTCATTGTACGGCATCAGGATGGAGGCTTTCGTGTGAGCAAGGTAAGCAGCCAGACAGCTGCGATTAAGTTCACACGCTCATTTCAGAAAGCAGCCGCTATTCGAAAATCTGGCCTTAAGTTTGCACCAATGAGTAGCTTAATGTGCCAATTTAACAAAAAGTTGGAAATGAAATTGACGATCAATCGTTTACATTCTTTGTTCATACCGGTTGCCTTTCTTTCATATGTGTGTATGTGTATTTCATACTAATACACAGTGAACACATTCAAATCTTTGATGTGGCTTACAAAAACGTCGAGTTGTTCAGGTGAACTGGTGTACGAGCCACAAGGACTGGACGTTGTAATAAGGCCCATTCTGCATTGCGAGTCTCATATCGGTATTCCATCGCGATCGGTTTGGGATTTGGTTAGGCTCATTAAATAATGGGATCGCAAAGCTGATAGAGATCAGACCGATAATTATATTTTACTTTGAGGGTTAACGTGAGGAAGTAAAACGTAGCATCAACAACGAACTACTCTAGGTTTTTCGGTTAGTATTTGAAAGCCGAAGTAGGTGCCTTGACCCCAAAAAATTGTCACTTGTGTGAGTACAATTAACAGATATGCGTTTATACTGTCCAGATGTCTACTGGGAACCAATCAGCTACTTTTTAATTTCTTGTGTAAAGCTATCACTGACCAAAAGTGTCATGCGAGTTGGCGGTAAGTGGGTGCCTATAATTACATACTGAACAATAATCTGCTAGTACCTTGCACGTTGTTAGAAGAATTTGCAACAGGCCGCAAAAGGTGAGATGAAATTCTGGTTGTGTAATCAACATGTTCTAGTTATTACACTTGAGGTGTATATTACTTATTTGCGACGAGTCGTTATAATTCAAACCCCGTTTCATATGAAACCGATTGTTTGATCAACAAAGGTCACGTAGCTACTAGGCTGAAATAGACTTTTACATGATGAAACCAACTCTCTCTAGTAACATGTGCAATGAGCTGTTTGGTACCCAGTGAGACGACTTGCATACTACCTCCAATCGATCACACCACCTTCATGCTGAGATTACCTTGAGGTTGACCTACTTAGCTGTACTTACGATTCGTTCATGCAAGAGAATGTCACTAGTGAATGCCTAAGGTGAATCATGAATATTTGGTTGGATTTTGCGCTTATCACGCATGTGCATCGACCAAGTAAAGTTGGATCTGAAAAACAAGTTATCAGTGCTCGTGTTTTCGTTTGCATGCTGCCGCTGTGCAACACAGTATGACAGTTGTATAACACACACTTGTCAAGAAGGATCAAGGCACATCATCCGGCTGTATCAAAACCGGTTGCCATAAATCAATCAATAATGTCACTGTTGCGTGACATTTCAATGCCAGCCATCGTGTAGATTTCATCAAGGTGTTTCCATCCGTCTTTAGACTTGTCAGGACTCAACCGAGTACATTTCATCAGCACCTTTTGGAGACCATCAAATCGGTTGCAATCAGATTATCTATTCATAACTTGTTTGCACAATCAGTTTGTCCAGCTCTTATAGCTTCCAAGACCATAGATCAGTTATAAACGCTGTATACAAAAAACTGCTCGAATGAACTTGTGATACGATATCCGGTTAACGTCCGGCCAAAGTGTAAACAGTTATGTGGAGTATATCTGTCACCTCTATGATGGATTTGACAGTTTGTTTTATGACGCGTTTTGAGGCCTGTATGATTGTATTCCCTTGCGAAAAACATTTCCAGAAGCATTTGTTCGTCATATATTTCAGAATGTTTGTGTTCGGGCTTCCAGTTCAGAGAGTGAAGTGTGGTGAAATGTGACTTCTTCCCTAAGGGTGTTCGTTTTTAATTATTGTACACACTCATAGTGTAATGCGCAACGGAGTGGAAGCACTAAGGAGCAGCGTCTCTCTGAAGGACGGGTGCACAGCGAGAATCTGGAATGGTATCAAAAACAGAAACGAACGTGAGCCGAAGACTCCGTAAGTCATGCACACAACTTACACGAACGAAAACCAAAATGGCGTCAATCACACGAGAGCGGAATGCGTTACAATAGTAGGAACGGATCAGAAAGTCACGGTCAAGAAAACGAATCTTATATTTCCAACTTAGTTGGAGAGAGAAGAGCAATTGATGCTAGCCTACTCTGGGACCAACGGCGATAATCATTGCTTGAACAGAACGAATAAATAAGAAGGTAGAGAAACCACCGAGGCACAGCTCTTGGAAAACCGAATTGCTCTTCAGAAGAGTGGTCTCGTTTGTTTCAGAGAGACAGTTCTGCCAATAACCAAGCAGTAATGGCCAACCAAACAAGTGAATAAGATATTGTCCCGAAAAACCTACAGTTCGTTTTGTTAAAAGGAATTGTACATATGAGTGGAATGGCTCCGAGTTTGGTTCAACACCAGCAATATCAAGCGGACAGGTGAACATAAATACAGAACATGTATGCAGATAAATACCGATTGACACTGAAACTTTCAAGATTACATCTTCCCCGGTCATCACATCTTGCATCAAACCATATTCTACTAACCACTCGCCGGTGCGGTTGAATCATAAAAGATGGCCATGGATCTTGGTGTCTCAGTTCCTCATTTGTCTTAAACGAAAAGTGACTTACTTCACAATAACCAGCTGGTAAGAGGCCGTGCTCATTGTTCTGCGGAAGGCATAGTTAGGCACCGAACGGAATGATTTAGACGACCAGTCTAAGTGATATAGAGCATGCCTGTCTAACTATATGTATCGAACCTGCGCTTTTCATCACCGGTTGATAACGTTATCACAAAGAAGTCTGGAAGGTTGTGGTAGGTTGGGCAAGTTATGTGGCGTATATGGTGTCGCTATCCTTTCGGTTGTAGATTCTAATTGGTACAAAGCACGCTTTTACAAACAGCAATATTGTTGATCTCACATTCTAAATGCAAGTCAATTGTAACGTGTTAACGATACGTGAAGCATTGTCTAAATTTAAGTCGAGATTTGATGGCGAAGGGTATTTTGACTATATCTGCTGCTTTTCATTCAATGAGGTGAATGTCTCACGAGAAAGGAGTAGCGAATTTGATTAGCTATAACAAATTGATGGCGAATCACCGAGTTGAGTAACATAGAAAAGCCTTCAGAGCAAAACTTCGCACAGTCTGGGAAGTAACAAAACGGATAAGTCGATTTAGATAGTCGGCTTTTCACCGAGCATAGTGTTTGAGTTGCAAACGTTTTGTCACAAATGATGGCATACCATCAGAACGTGAGTGTTAGAAAGTGGAGGTTAGCGTAGTCTAATGGACGCCTTTTATTTAAGTCGACCCGGTAGTCTGGATTCTGATTGCACACTTCCTGTAGCTTTTGAACTTCGACTTAAATTTTGATCGGTCGATCATTGACTTGTGAATGGGTAGGGCATATTTTTGTTTTCGGACTACGGTTTGATTGGTTATCCACCGCGCAGTTTTGAGTAGTAATCCGGTCCACTCAAGTCGTTTCATTCAGTCATGCCGATATGAGTATGACAACTTTTATATTTTCTCCGGCTTCTGGCTCGCATTGGCTCACCGATTTTATCTACTTCAATGCGTTTGCTCATTGAACCGGTTGCTAATTACTGGGGTCCAAGAAATTCTCTTACGTGCTTGATGTTTGTCTGAATAAAGAATTCTGCCGCATTTGGGTTGGAGATATGCCGAGTTTAAACCGAATGGACACAGATCAGCTAATATTGTTCCTGCCTATGAATGGCCGATTCATGCTCGCGTATTTCAGTACAGAACTATCGCTCGGTTTCACCGATATAAATTTAGTGTAACACTTGCCATATTCATGACGGTTAGGTCTATACGTAACGTTTAGTTTATCGCTCGGGTTAATTGGTTCCATGGTTTTTACAGTTTCCTTCGTAAGGTTGCTATTAGTTTGCGTGCTAACGCGGTGCCGTGTGGTCCCAGAATCCTTGAGGTCTTTTCTGATGCCGCCTTGATGTATTGTGGTGGATTGTCAGGTCGGAGGTGCGAGTTTTCGAACGCTCGGCCGAATGCCTCAACGTGGGGGGAGGTACGTTCGAAAACCTGCCGCGATCGAATCAAGAACAACGTGCGCGACCGGATGAGTCATCGCTCGACTGGATCGGACCAACGGGCGAGGCAGGGCAGGCGAAATACGACAGACGGCCAGATCGGAGGCGTAGTTTTTCCAACATTTAGAGGAACATNGCCGATTCGTGTTCGCCTATTTGAGTACAGAACTATCGCCCGGTTTGACCGCTATAAATTTAGTGTGATACTTGCCATATTCATGACGGTTAGATCTATACGTAACGTTTAGTTTATCGCTCGAGTTTATTGGTTCCTTTGGTTTTCACAGTATCCTTCGTAAGGTTGCTATTAGTTTGCGTGCTAACGCGGTGCCGTGTGGTCCCAGAATCCTTGAGGTCTTTTCTGATGTCACCTTGATGTATGAGAGGACAGTTTGTTTTCTGATAGCTCCATACAGTAACCTTACAACGAATGTGCTATTTTGCACAACTTTCATAGCTACTCACCCTTTACCATTTGTATGAAGCTATTTCTTCCGTTACTGTTTTCCATGCAAGACATGCATGTCTCTGACGGTCTTTTCAAGTTTTTGCCTTACTGAATGCTGACAATTACCGTTACGTTCAGCTCATGTGACTTTCTTTCTACCACTGATGGGTAGTGCATAACTTCAGTAGGTTGCTCTGTGGTACATCACTATCTGCACATTGCCAGTTAGAAAGTACGCTAGCGACTTTTGTATTGAAAGGATGAATTTTTAGGTGAACGATGAGCTGCATAGGTGGAGACCAAAGTGTACCAGTGGTTCCCTGGCCTTCAACTCATTGCTTCCTCCACTTTCTAAACAATGTGTCATCGCTGCCCAGGGCACTACCGATGAATAACACTCCAAAGCTCACTGTCGTAGTAGTTGGAGCGATTGCATTACATTCTTGACCGGAACTTTCGCGTTCAACTCCTCAATTTATCCTCTCCATTTACTACATCGTTATCTTTTCTAAGGTACAGAACGTTTCCCTCTTTCACGCATACTACGCCACTTTCTGTTAAAAAAGCGATCACAACTTATAACGAGACGTTTTCGTTATTACACATCTATCCAAAAGTAAACCTTGAATATTCTCTCTTGTGACGCTGGTTATCGATAAAACGGTAAATATTCAATCAGTTTTTGAACCCCATACATTGGTATCTCTTGAGACAGTTTTGGAAGGAGCGATTCGACAAAATATGTTTATTTTGTCACAGTTGTCCACCTCCAGTTGTGCTGTCGACAGTGTGTGCAAATGCTTTGCTGATTCATTGGTGATCAGGGACAGATAGAAAAATATACAAGGTCGCGACGGGGCTGACTGATAGCGTTGGACAAAGACGCATCAGCGCACTGTTCAAGACAAAATGGCTTGGATCATAAGGTATATCTTGGTGCGTTTCACAGATTTATATTGTCGTCGTCTAGATTGGTGAACAGTTACACATGTGCACAGAGCACTTTTTTCAATTTGAACCGCCGTGTTGCCCGGAAATCATAGAACAGAGGCAGCGTCAAGTTAATGCATAAGTTAGTTAGTGGCAGCAACCTACACACGTTGACAAGATACGGTGTTCACTCGGGGAAGTGACAGTCCTGGATAGAGGTTAGTAGTTCTACCAACTAGCTTCTATGAAAAATCTGGATTGACCTCATTCGTTCTTTCTTACGGAACATTCAACTGAAAAATCAGTGAATACCAAAAAACCCAGTTAGCTGAACGCGGTTAGTGTGACGGTTACAATCTGGCAGGATCAACCTGAAAGTTATTTAAAAGAGGTCTCCAATACCATTGTTTAGAAATCTAGAGTATGTTTCAAAACATGGGCAGGAATAAACTGACAGATTTGAAATAACACCCAACAAGTCATTGCCACCAGAAGGCAATAAAGCGACTTTCCACTCTTGCACTTCTGGACAGCATCCACTGAGTTATTCCTGTAACAAAGTCTCCAAGTGATTTTAAGGCATGGGCATGAAATCATTTTTTGTGAGACCATTTCCCCCATATTTTCCGTTTATTTATTACAACTATCCAAAACTTGATTGATCACTCAATCTTCAGTGCGGATAGACAGTAAATTAATGATGTATTGCGACAGCGTGTATCCTGGCCTGGCCTTCTCTGACACGTTGGCTTGGTGGTCCGGCTTTTCCGCTCTTTTGATCCAAGGGCTCTATTGGCTGGAACTTCGGTTCTTCCAGGTTCAGTCATGTCAGATAGGCCAAAGAGAAGCGATCAAACAAAAAACAGCTGAGCTCATAGGTTTATATGCTACAGTACTAACTTCGTTAGAATGTTTGAACAGTGAGGCACGAATCCGTGGATATGCAGCGAAACCATATTTATAGTCGCAACGCTAATCTCTTCCAAGTAAGTGAATGAGTTTAGAAAAAATGTCAGTAAACAAAGAGCACTCTGATTGTCTAACAGTTGACCGTAGCCACGTGCATATTATACTGTACGAATTCTCAGAAGCTTGGTTTAACTTACAAAACGTCTACTGACCGCAGCAGTAATCAGAATGATTCGTCAACGTCTCACTTACTGTGCTCCCAGGCCTGAATATCCCCGTGCCAAGCGAGTCGGACCTCTGAGTTAGTTACCCTGGTTAGGACCCCCCAAGTAACCTATTCATTCTGTTGCTTCACAGGTCAAACTTTTGAGTCAGAGGATCCCTGAGTGAAAACCCTATTTGCTTTTGTCCCACAGGTCAAATTACAGAGCCAAAGACTGCCAAAGATCTCACATGTCAATCTGAAGCATTCTAGCGGACCAAAGACATTATCCGTCGCCACATGGAATGTGCGTACGGTGATGAATTGATGCAGCACCAGACGGACGGTACGCTGCACTCCAATGATGGAACTGAGCCACTACAGCATCAATTTTGCAGTCCTGAGAAGAATAAGGCTTGAGGACCAAGATAGATTATAAGATGCAGGCAATGTGTTCACATTCGTTTAGATAGGTTACCCGGCAGACGGTGTTCGGCAACACGATTTCCGTTGCACAGTCGCTGACTTCACCAGTTCTTTGATGGTGAGCGTTTCACACAATATCAGCTCTCGTGTTGACCAACCTCTGCTGGTTTCGAGATTGTCACCAAAGCAGTTGTTTCGTAGCCTCAACCTCACTTAGTTCATATTTCACTGTTCACAGTTACCTTTTATAAAACGGAGAACGGTATTGGGTGAGAACAACGCACGGATGGTCTTTTGTTGAATATTCAACCCTTCGGTATTCCAAGTCGTTCACGTATTTTGACAATATGCACACTTTTGGTTTCAGACGATAGTGTCCTATTTACACTTGAACTATTTACACCTAAACTTAAGTGAATGACTCATCATTATTGTTATCATAATCAAAACATCTTTAATTCTGATCAGAAGGCACCCTGGTTTGAGTTGCTTCTCCCCTCAACATTGATGTGGAATGTCTCGAGAGAAAACGCTACTGTAAAGGTTGAAAACAAATAGAAGAGGACTAGGCGGAAAAAGTAGAAGTGATATGGGTGCAAGTACGCCATCGGCTGGGGAACACCGCCATTTCGGATAGTGTTTCTAACCGGCGATTCGAGTGATCACGAGAACCCCAATCACACTGGCGACATCTACCCACTTCACGCAGTGGAACAGTCAGGGTCTTCATACTTCGTGGCCACGTTGTTGCTTGACCATCACGCGGTTGAGATCTTGGTCGCAAACGAGCCACGCTCCCGAACCATTGGACATTGTATACCTTTCCTTCCGGCGACAACAGAGCGTCTTTTGCACACCACAGATGACGCGGGTTCACAAAAGCAATTTGCGTATTGACTGTACTCGTTGATATTTCACCATAATTATGATAGGCCGACGGGATGGTGCTACCCAAGTATGTGAAGGTGTCCGCGTTCTCGAGTGGATCATCTGCAATAAAGGAGACAGCGGTGGGAATGCCTCCGTCTTTAAGAAGTACTTTACACTTCGTAGGTACGAAGCACATTCCGTACGAACCATTCAGGTCGCCGACCTAGTCCAGCATGATCTGAATGTCTTCGATAGATGGACGAAGTAAGACAACATCATCAACATAATCCACGTCGGTCAACCTAGCGCNTGATTCGTCAACGTCTCACTTACTGTGCTCCCAGGCCTGAATATCCCCGTGCCAAGCGAGTCGGACCTCTGAGTTAGTTACCCTGGTTAGGACCCCCCAAGTAACCTATTCATTCTGTTGCTTCACAGGTCAAACTTTTGAGTCAGAGGATCCCTGAGTGAAAACCCTATTTGCTTTTGTCCCACAGGTCAAATTACAGAGCCAAAGACTGCCAAAGATCTCACATGTCAATCTGAAGCATTCTAGCGGACCAAAGACATTATCCGTCGCCACATGGAATGTGCGTACGGTGATGAATTGATGCAGCACCAGACGGACGGTACGCTGCACTCCAATGATGGAACTGAGCCACTACAGCATCAATTTTGCAGTCCTGAGAAGAATAAGGCTTGAGGACCAAGATAGATTATAAGATGCAGGCAATGTGTTCACATTCGTTTAGATAGGTTACCCGGCAGACGGTGTTCGGCAACACGATTTCCGTTGCACAGTCGCTGACTTCACCAGTTCTTTGATGGTGAGCGTTTCACACAGTATCAGCTCTCGTGTTGACCAACCTTTGCTGGTTTCGAGATTGTCACCAAAGCAGTTGTTTCGTAGCCTCAACCTTACTTAGTTCATATTTCACTGTTCACGGTTACCTTTTATAAAACGGAGGACGGTATTGGGTGAGAACAACACACGGATGGTCTTTTGTTGAATATTCAACCCTTCGGTATTCAAAGTCGTTCACGTATTTTGACAATATGCACACTTTTGGTTTCAGACGATAGTGTCCTATTTACACTTGAACTATTTACACCTAAACTTAAGCGAATGACTCATCATTATTGTTATCATAATCAAAACATCTTTAATTCTGATCAGAAGGCACCCTGGTTTGAGTTGCTTCTCCCCTCAACATTGATGTGGAATGTCTCGAGAGAAAACGCTACTGTAAAGGTTGAAAACAAATAGAAGAGGACTAGGCGGAAAAAGTAGAAGTGATATGAGTGCAGGTACGCCATCGGCTGCGGAACACCGCCATTTCGGATAGTGTTTCTAACCGGCGATTCGAGTGATCACGAGAACCCCAATCACACTGGCGACATCTACCCACTTCACGCAGTGGAACAGTCAGGGTCTTCATACTTCGTGGCCACGTTGTTGCTTGACCATCACGCGGTTGAGATCTTTGTCGCGAACGAGCCACGCTCCCGAACCATTGGACATTATATACCTTTCCTTCCGGCGACAACAGAGCGTCTTTTGCACACCACAGATGACGCGGGTTCACAAAAGCAATTTGCGTATTGACTGTACTCGTTGATATTTCACCATAATTATGATAGGCCGACGGGATGGTGCTACCCAAGTATGTGAAGGTGTCCGCGGTCTCGAGTGGATCATCTGCAATAAAGGAGACAGCGGTGGGAATGCCTCCGTCTTTAAGAAGTACTTTACACTTCGTAGGTACGAAGCACATTCCGTACGAACCATTCAGGTCGCCGACCTAGTCCAGCATGATCTGAATGTCTTCGATAGATGGACGAAGTAAGACAACATCATCAACATAATCCACGTCGGTCAACCTAGCGCTAAAAACAAGCTCAACACCAAGTTCACTGAATCCCTCAGAGCACCTTCCACAATGTCATCCATGACAAAAATGAGAAAAAAAAGGAGGTTGGACACCACTGACAAACACCGCCGAAAGTGATTAACGCCCGATACAGCTGTCCATAAGCCATCACTCTACTTTCAGAGTGGGCACACAGTGATTTGAACAGAATTACGTATTTCTCTGATAATTCCTTGCGAAGACGGCAGTTTCACGGAACGCCACGAGCAACCTGATCGGAAACTGCCGTTGGGTCTAAAGACACCACGACTGTAGGATGCCTACAAGAGTACCGATATTCCAAGATCCATCGTAAGGCAAAAATGTGGTCAACGCATCCTCAACGGGACCGAAATCCCTCCCGTTCTCCTTGTGTTTGATTTCCTATGGACTTGGTGAGTTGACTTAGAATGAGAACGACAACTTGGACGCAACTGATGCTAGACTGATGCCTCTGTGTTTGTCACATAGACTTCGGGGTCCTCTTCAAGGAAACGGGAATAACTGTTAATTAGTAACAATCACGAGGCGCCTCTGAAGTTTCCCAAACCGTCTGGAGGAGTTTTTGTCAGTTCCGATACCAACCTCTCCTCACCATACTTGAAAAGAGAAGAAAGGCGATCTAACTGGGGAGTGTTGTCGCACTTTAGTTACTTAAGCTCCCGGGCCACCTGTTTCCAATGGAGAGCTACCTGGAACATGGCAATCAATTATTCGGGTATAGTCGTCTACACGGTCTGGTTGAGGCCAACCGAAATGCTTCTCAAAATCTTCAACCCACCTGTCAAGTCGGCGCGGTTGACGGGTAATAAGTAAACCACTGTTTTTCACATACGATCTTACTCACTCCTATTTGACGGATGAGGGAGAAAAGCTTACTGCTATTCCCAACTAAAAACGACTTGTTCCATCCGATTATTAGCAAAAGTTAGTACATCCGAACCGTTGGGTTGAGTCATGTAAATTACCCAGATTTGGGCAAAATTGATCAGAGACCAAAATAACATGGGTATCACGAAAATTTGTCCCAAAAAATATGTTTTACATACTTGTTTGTTTGGTATCTTTTCTTCTGATTTTTTTGCCAGCCTGTATTAAGGTTCTGACACATTTGGCAACTTGTCGGTATAGTGCCTTAGAACAAACGTACGCAGCTATTCTCAAGTACAAATAAACTATAGTAAAATTTGACAAACATTCTCCACAGTGACTTACATCCTTCATAATTTGAGTGAAAATTGTCTCATTTTTTCTGTCTGCCCGATATTATCACAAACGGAACATGAGCTAGGTAACAATCTAACGCTTGAACTATGACAAATAAAACATGTAGTTGACAGGCTAACCGACACTGATGCAGAATTTTCATAATCGAGTATATCAACAGCATTATGTTCCTTCATGTGTCTTAAAAAATACCGGCGAGTTCATATTGTGGGTTACTTGCAAAAAACATATGCAATTTTTGTTGACATTCCACTGGGGTTACTGTTGTTGGATGGTTAATTTTTGGGTACTTTGACGTCCTCGTAATTGCTGGTCGTTGACGTTTGTACTTCCTTTTAAACTTACCAAAGGATTAAGATTGCTGACGCCGATAATTTGTGTGATATAATTTGGGATATTTTCACCAGCGAGTGAGCGACAAAGAGGTTAGGAAGCAGACATTTGGTAGTGATTATTATACGAGTTCTTTCGTTCTATCCTTATATTTGCGTAGGCTTAGATGGTTAGGTCATGTATTAAGGACGCCAGCTGGTCGCATGTCACACCGAGCACACTACGGACGCTGCAGCCAATTGACGCAAGGTTCGAGGTGGACAGATGATGACCTGGGGTAGAGAAGTGAAGCCTTTCACCAAAGGGTTGGTCTCTGTGGGTCAGGTTCGTCTCCCAGGCTGAGACCGTCGCGAATCACAAGTTTAGTGGCTGGACACGTTATGCGAGATGGCGGCTAGTCGAGCGCAGTGGCGTGAATGTTGTTTGGCTGAGTGGTCTATGAAGTAAGTGCATTTAAGGATGCGGGACAGTGAAAGTCGTAAGGAAGCCATCCTGCTGATGACGCCCTACTCTCACTTGCAGCCCGGTTGTTTGTTTGCAATGTGTAAGCGCTTTGATGATAAATGTTTGAATGTAGACCTGGCTATAATTTTCCCGTAGTTAGGTCTCTACCCATCCTCCTATTTTTCTCTCTGTCTTTCTATATGCTTCATTCTCAAGTTGACCATCACTAACATTTGATCGCAGCGTTCGCATTCAGATAGACATTCCAGCCGGCCTCTTTCGAAAAGAAGCACTAGACTCGAGTTTCGCTCTCATTAGAGCTCGTCAGTAGTGCATATCCTTGCCACAGCCGGGATTTGAACCTCGGCTATTCCAATCGTGAGGCAACCATGTTAAACACTGCGCCATTGACCTCACATTAGGCACGACCGAAT